>VUQG01044172.1:11946-29542 GCA_015106755.1 Etia nguti | reverse complement strand
TATGGGAAATGATTAGCTCTCACTGCTGTGCTCTAAAGTCTATAATTAACATGTCTGTGTGACAGTGGAGCATGCATGTGTGTGTGTGTCTTTATGTGTGTGTCTTTGTGTGCGTGCGTGCTGGCAAAGAAGTGTGAAATTCGCTAATTAACATGACCACCCTTTGATCCGGGGCGAACACACATATGACATCTGAGTTGGGGTGAGCTGGAGGGATGGGAGGATTCCTGGAAATTTACTGTGCATGTGTGTGTGTGTGTGTGTGTGTGTGTGTGTGTGCGTGTGTGTGCGTGTGTGTGTGTGTGTGTGTGTGTGTGTGTGTTTAATGACTGTCGGCCTGTTGGGGCAGGCTGAAGCATCGCATTGAGCCTCCATAACACAGCTGTCCTTCTCCTGCAGCTTCAGACGTGGCTGTGGAGCTTTCCTTAATGAAATCCTGCAAGCTGCACCTCTTCAAGCAAACAAAAACAAAAAGAGCACACATAAAATTTGCTAGAACGTTTATCAACTCATGATGTTTCAGTTTTAGCTACAAAACAAATTAGCAGTTAATGTTTAAATGGTTCACCCATGAGCTTATCGTCCCTCTTTTTAAGATTGTTTGCTTTTATCTGTGGCCTCATTCTGTATCATTTTAAGCTGCATTTGCATATTAGAGCTCAATTTCGTTTTAATTTGTGCTCATAATGCATCTCGAAGCAAATTTTGTAGTATTTAGTATTCATATTAGATCGTATTTACATGTTTTGTAAGCTCAATGTATTAATCATACCTGTGTAAAGTGGTTAAAGCAAAATAGGAAGAGTTAGAGGCACAAAATATAACAACTGAAGGCGCCAGGATAAGATCGCATCAGTTATTATTGTCCCGTCATCCATCAGAGAAAACACTTTCACCCTCTGGAGAAATTCCCCCTTCGAGTACCTGACGTTCGCTTCAAAAACACAACTGAACTGCCAGGACACAGACGATGGATAACGGAGGAGAAGAGCTAGGGGAGAGGAACTGAAGATTGATGGGACCCTTCTCACTTTCTCCTCTTCTCTTTTTTCTGTCGGTCAGGTGAATCCCTGAGTCAATCAAGCGTTTGATCAGGGAGACCTCCAGGCAGAAAACTAATGAATATTATTATTACTTTCATATGAAGCACAGATGCCTTTAAAATGGGTTAAAATCTACCAACTGGAATATGGGATGGATCCAACTTCTGACCCTATCTGAATGTTCCAGCAGAAATCAAGGCCTATCAGACCAGGGAACATCTTTCAATCTTCTCTTGTCCAATTTTGGTGAATCCACATGAACTATATCCTCAGTTTTCTGGTCTTAGCTGAAATCAGCGGCACTCGGTGTGGTCTTCTGCTGCTGTAACCCATTTGCTTCAACATTTGATGTGCTTTGCATTCAGAGATGCTCTTCTGTATATTTGGTGATGAGTGGTTTTGAGAGTCGCTGTTGCCTTCCTATCAACTCAAAACTGTCTCTCCAATCTCCTATGACCTCAACAAGGCATTTTTGCCCTGTGAACCGCTGCTCACTGGATATTTTCAATTTTTCAGACCATTCTCTGTAAACCCTAAAAACCATGGCATGTTCAAAGGCACTTAGATCACCTTTCATCACCATTCTGGGTTTTGGCTTAAACTTCAGCAGGTCGTCTTGAACATGCCTAAAGGCAACGAATTGCTGCCATGTGACTGGCTGATTAGATTTTTGTGTTAACAAACAGATGAACAGCAGCCAGTAGTGCGTTTATGCTATGTGTGAATCTAAAGTTCCAGTCAAACACTGACTATCAGTGTTTTAACTTTCCTTTTATGTTAATATAAAGTTTGGTTTGTTTCTTTTCTTGGGTATTTTAAGATATTGTTCAAGTGATTTTAACACAGGTCCTTCTTCAGGACTTCCTGGTTGAAGGTTTGTGTGAACAAATGAGGCAGTGTGGTTTATGAGAACACTATAAACCACACTGATTTGTGGTGCTCCTTAATGTGCTGCAACTGCTGACTGTCCCCTTTCTTCTTAACATTTTATTTAGCAGGATCCTGTCGGTAACAGTTCTGGTAGTGGATACCTGACTGTGGTGTTTGCTTACTATGGAGGTAATGGACTACAGATAAATGTATCTGTAGTCCATGTTGCATGTAGCTGAGGGTCAGCTACATGCAACAGCAAAACCAAACCCAGTTGCAATAACACACAATGAAAAAGCAAGATGAGAAATTAAAATCCAGTAGCGATTTGGTGTCCAGTCTGCAACTTTAGATTGTCAAACTCGAGCAAAGAACATCAAGATCACTTCAGTTATCATGATGGTTGTTTATCAGTTCACTCCCTCGTTTGTAAGCCATTGTATTCCTCAGATTTAAGTGTCATAAACAGCTGAATGAAGGCTCAGCACTAGCAGTACATGTGGGCACATGTCACTAATGGCAGTCTCTATAGTTCAAGTTCCACATCATTATGTCCATTCTGCCTATTTTCATTCTGACAATCAAGATAAGAAGTGTTGATTCTGAAGCACATTAATCGGTCAAAGAATCCAAAGAAGATTTGCTGCTGTCAACGCCGTCATTTTGAGGTTATAATAATGTAAATGTTTTCTGGCTCAGCGAGTTTCTATAACTGCTAACTGTAGCTATAGAAGTAGGATTTGGTGAATTTGTTGCAGTTGACAGGTGTGTATTAACCCACATCGTGTGGTGTGCGGGTGAAGTTTAACCAAGCTGTAGAGGATGTTAACCTTCTGTTTAAGATCTAAATTTAGAGATGCCCAGTTTGACACAGTAACGCATTACTGAGCAACATGTGTTGTGAGTGTGGTGGTAAATACCTGTCCCACACCGGCCATCTGCAGACCTGGATAATCCCTGTTAGTAGATTAGAGTTAGAGAGAGGAGAGGAAAGAAAGCAGCACTGTGTCAACACCTCTGAAGAAAAATCACATTTACTGTTGGACTGTAATCATTTCTGGATTCACATCGGCCGAGGGAGACTTTTCGGGTTGTGGTTTGGAGGTCTGAGGTTTTTATTGTGAAGGAATGACAAGAAGTTGGACAGAGCTGCTAAAGGTTTTAACTGCATTTATTTCAGGGTCACTCCAGGGTTTTGTTTTGTTTTTTTACTGTGAAATGTTGGGACTGTTTGTTGTGAGAAATGGACATTTGCAGATGTGGCCATGAGGATCTGGAGATCCGTCACTTATAAACGACTGAGCACATTTTGGACTTTGTTTTAGGGCATTTTTAAAAAAAAGATTATTATTCTTTATCAGCCTTTTGTGATAATACAAACTTGCATAGTTGTTCTGAACCAGAAGGTGCTATTTGTGAAGATCCAACATTTTAAGACTTTTATTGTGAAATCCTCAATGCTCCTTTTGTGAAAAACTGGAAAATATGTGCGTCTGATGACATTCATTTTACACCTCGACTAAAAAAGACAAAAGGTATTTTTAATGGTTATTTTGAAATGCAGTATCAAACTCTTTTACAATGAAAAGCTAACAAAATTTGGAGGCGTTTTAAAGGACCTTTTCTGGAATTGTTAATGCTCTTTGGACATTTATTGTGAAGGACCTGGACAATACAAATTTCTTTATGTGTTTGAATAACAAGGGGTTGAAAACTGTTGCAGGCTTTTACTGTGAAAAGATGATAATACTATTGTAGTTTAGTTGTGGTGAGTCACCTGTAATCTGTCAGCCCATCAAACTCCTAATCACTGCTCGAGCAACAATGATTTCATATGTGGAATGCCTGGGTGGGGAGGGGGCGGGGCCTGGTGTGACATCGCATTGTTGGAATTCTGGTCCTGATGAAGAGCGAGATGAGCTTCTTCCGCGCAAGATGATTGTCTTGCAACCAAAAACAGAGGGCAGCCTGCGCCGGCGCCTGCTCAGAGCTAAAATCTACCAGCACCATGACGCCATCTATGGGCTAAATGCAGGTGGCCTGGGACAGCCTGCATCAGCCTCAAGTGAAAAAAAGCCCCTCCCAACTCACCTGCAGTATCAAGGAAACAGCCCCTGGTTCCGCCCCCAGCATCTCCCACCACGCTCCCATGTCAACCCTTCTTTCACCCCAGAGGTTCATGGGAAACTGTTCCTTACTCCAGAAGCCTGCGGTAAACCCCATCCACAGTCTTCACCACTTCAGCTGCAGCGCTCTAACTGCCCAGTGCTCACCCAGCGACGCAGAACTAGTTCCTGCCCCCCAACCCCAGAGCCCCGTCCCAGTTACGCCATGCCTGTCCCCTTTCATCTTAGAACTACACCCCCATTCAAGGAGCCAGAGCCGCCACCACAATATCGCTACAGGCCCAGCAGGAAGTGCAAGACAAGCTTCTTCTGCTTTAGACGTCGCAAAGGGAGAATCTCTGGGAAGGAAGCAACCCAAACTACACCCCTTCTACACAGAGGTACTACCAAGAAATTTGGGTAATCAGAATACTGCTACTAGTACTTGGTATTACACTGCTAGAAAGATACTGTTCAAGCTGGGAATCCTGAAATGGTTCTTTTGGTTTTGAGTTGTGCAACATCTATCTCTTTGGACCATTTTGGTCCTCAAAGATTTCAGTTTATAGTCAGTCTAATAGACACATGTATTTGGGTTTATGTGGTACTGAATCATATCAGGCAGCATAACACACTCTGAATTACCTCCTTGTTTGAGACCATTTATTAACCAACCAGTTCTGGGTTAACCCAGTTTGGTCCAAGGTAGCCTAGCTTAGTTCAATTTAGTTCCCAAAGATTCCAGTCAGCCTGAATTGACTGTTAAAGGTCCCAAACACTGTGGCAAATTGGAACAGTTCCTTTTTTGATATTATGAATAGTACCATTTGTTATCCTGGATTATCTATTTGAAGTCGCATAGTCAAAGGTATTACGTTTTGCTTCTATTCAGCCCAGAATAGTGCTAAATTGCGGGTCTTGAATGATTACTACCACTCTAGCTCTGTTTAGTCTGGTCCCAAATGATCTCAGTTTTCCTGATGTTGCTCTTTGACCTCCTGAATGTTCTCAGCTACTCTTGTTTGACCATTTCCATTCTGTGACTTATGCTTGTCTGGCTCTCTATGATCTTAAATCTGGCACAAATTTCAAATTTTATTTGGTCCTAAATCTAGTTGAAATTTACTTTTGTTTGATCTCACCTGGAAGGACTGAATTCCTATGCATGTAAAAATGTCTTATAAGATGTGTTAGGCCCTGAATGCTGCTAGCTAGCCTTGCTTAGCTCACTTTGGTCTCCAAGGATTCCAGCTTGAGGTCCTGAATTATCCCATTTACTATCGTCTGGCTTTATTTGGCCCTAGATAGCTTGGTTTGATGTTCTAAATGGTCCCAGCTATGCAGATTTAGCTAAGTTTTGTAACAAATAATAGTAACTCACCTAGTTTGGCTTTATAAAGCCCTGAATGTTCTCAGCTGTCATGTTTTGGTTTGATATAGTCTTAAACTGGAGTAGTTACTTTGTTTTGGCTTATTTAGTTCTTTGATTTTATGAACGTTTTTTTAGCCACTAGTCTGGTCCCAAATTATCTAAGTTTGCCTGATGTAACTCTTTGAGGTCCTGAATGTCTTCAGCTATTCTTGTTTATCCATTTCCATAAAATATAGTGAAAGATGGCTTTACCTGGCTCTCTTTGGTTCTAAATCTGGCACAAATTTTAATGTGTTTCTTCTCATCAGCGCAGACTAGGATGCATTGCGTGTGAAAAGATCTTAAACTGTTCAATTCAGTTTGCTCCAGGATGACTTAGGAGGAAATTTCTCATGGCAGAAATTCATAATTAGTGGTGTCAGTAAAATTAAAGTGTGATACAATAAAATCTTCCAGATTAGTTCGTCCCAGTTTGGTTCAGTCTTTGCCTCACAGTTTCTTCATGTTTAAATGAGAATATTAGAGCAGCAACTCAGTGCCTGCACGTCTCCTGTGGCTCAGTAAACACACTCTCATACACGCTGTGTGACTGTCTGATCAATAATGCATCACAGCGCCAGTCAGCTATTATTCTCTGATAACATGCAGAAGAAAATCACACCAGCTCTCCATATTCTTGGTTAATTATCTCCCCTGTGTGCGTAATCTTCTTCATGTGTGCGTGTGTGTGTGCGCAAGGATTAGCTGCCGCTCCATGCGTTGGCCTAAAAGCTAATTCCACGAATAACAGATGATGAACAGGCTTTTTAGCTGCAACAGCTGCTACCTGTTAGCTTCCTAACATTTACCTTCAGTATCCCGCCCTCATGTTGCCTTTGTGGCGACTTTCCACAGCATTTAAAATGTTAAAACAAAGAAAACTGAGCATCGATCAGTCAGTGGCACGTGACTCTGTCTTTCCCATCGACAGCTGAAAAGCCTCATCCCTCCTCTTTCCTGACTGGACAGCTGAGAGAGTTCAGAGTTTAACAGAATCAGACTATATATAAGACTATGACACAATGATAGTGTGTCCTACTTACTGTCTAATTAATGAAACTAATTAAAACAGTGAGAAGGTGAAGACAGACAGACAGCCTGTCAGCCATGAAGACGGTAATTAGCTGCTCCACTGGCCCACATAGTCGGCACAGTTACAGACTGGAACTGTCCCAATTGGTGATGATGAAGGTGATGATGAAGGTGACTGTCAACTCCATCAGCCATTACCACTGTTACCACAAGTACTTAGGGTTGCACACGTAGTAATGCAGCACCAGAGAATAGGTGCAGTATGGATGGATTAAAGTAGAGGTCTGAGGTCAAGTGCCCATGGTTCAAAGCCTCTTTTTGAAGTACTTTGAAGGGTCCTTTTTGGAGTTCAGAAAATAAAAGATTAGCACCAAGAAATCTTTTTACTGTGGAGTTCTGATGTTGGAATATAGTCTTGGTGAAAAAGCAAGACTTGCCCTAAAAAAAAAACCCAACATAATCTACAAAATTTGACAAAATTTGACAAAATGACAACATTTTGTAATGAAAACTATGAAACTGACTTTAGCCAATGTCCAGGCCATAAGGAGTGACAGTTAAAGAACGGGTTTCTTGTTAAAATAAGCATTGCTTTACCTGAAAAAGACACCATCTTCATGGCAATATATGGTATGTGGCCCCAAACCCGTGGATATCTATTAAGGATTAATAGAACTTTCAGGGTTCTATTAATTTAGTGGCCATGGCCACTATAAACATCTACTAATACAACTAGTCATTTTCAACAGTATGTTACAAATTTAAAAAAACAACAAGTCTCCATGAATGATGTTATAGTTCTCAGTCAGAAAAGGGTGGTGGGGCCATTCAAGGCTGGGAATGGCTTCTGCACTAAATGGTGGAGTTCCAACTATTTTGGGGTCTGGTTCATGAGCGAGGCCAGGAAGGAGTAATAGACTGACAGATGGATTGGTGCAGCAGTGATGCAGATGTCTTTACAGTCTGTTGCGGTGAAGAGAGAGCTGAGTGTGAAAGTGAAGCTCTAGAGTTACTACATCTACCTTCCCACCCGCACCTATGGCCATGAACTGTGGTTAGTGACCAAAAGAATGGGATCATAGATATAAGCAGGGAAATGAGTTTCCTTCTCAGGCTGTCTGGGCTTTCTGTTAGAAATAAGATGAGGAGCTCGGTCATCCCAGAGAGACTTAGAGTGTCTCCTGTAAAGCTAGCTGAGAATACCGTGCTGTCACTCCAGAAGACCTGGAGGCCAGGCTGGGGAGAGGGAGATCTGGGCTTTTCTACTTAGACTGTTGTCCCACATTCAGAAAAGCACCAGAAGATGGATGAATGGATGGATGGATGGGAAAACAGTATTCTGCTTAATTTATATAATTCTTTTTAAAAGGTTATTGTAAAAATAGATACAAATCTGACTGTAAAAAGACTAAATATGCACCACCTGCATCTATTCATTTACTGGATCTGGTTTCTCTTTGTGCATTAGCACCTGTTATACCCTGAAGGTTTTTTGTTGGGGGAGGTTTTTGGCATTTTGCCTCATTTTATTCCTCAGGTGCTGATGTCAAGGGTGATGTCCACACTTTGACAGCATGTCCTCACTCTCTTTGGACCTCACAAAGATAGAAACATGAGAACACAGAGAATAAAAAATGAACAGGGCTACATCAGAGGCGCACACACACTTTGAATTCTGTTTCTTCATCTCCCTTCATCTACAAAGCATCATGTTTCATGTGCCTGTGTGATAATGCGGTATTTGCGGGTAACCTTCATCACCTGGCGACACACATGAAGGACACACACGTGTGCTGGCTTCCTGCCAACAGGGTATGTGTGTGTGTGTGGATAAGAAAGGAAGAAAGAGGGGGGAGCGAGTGACATAAAAAGAGAATAAGAGAGAGAGGAGTGGGAGGAGAGTGGCGTTGCAGCGAGTCGAGCTGCATTACTGCTGCTGCTCGCCCGCTCTCTTTCTGTTTGCTGCAGCCTCAGGAGTGTGTGTGTGTCGGTGTGTGTGTCTAAACGAGTGTGTGGCGTCGTTATGGTTCTGATCGGAACGGCAATCAAATCCGTCCTCAGATATCTCAGTAGGACCAGAGGTGAGTGACGCTGTATTGACGAGGGATTGATTTACCATTGAGCTGTACATGTAGAGTGAGTTATAGCTCTCTAAAGATGACCTCATAGCTACCACCCTCTGATTGGCTCTCAGGTGCATGTAAAAATCATGTCAAACATAGTTTAGATCAGCAGTTTAACAAGCATTTGAAATGTGAGTTTATGTTACCTGTAACTATAGTCTAGGGCATTCATTCAAAGGTCTCCAGGACTGTCTTTAAATGTCTTGTAACAATCTTACTGACTCGAAGAGCCTAATTTTAAGAATTTGTGGTACTTTCTCAAGGGGTCCTGGAATCTCCAGAGGGACCCCTAGGATGTCTTCTCGAGGTTTTAACCCTTTAACCAGTAAGCCCCCAGAAACTCTTCAAGAACAATATAGGCTTATTTAAATGCTTTTGTCAGGTCTCATGGACCCCTGGAATCTCCACGAGGACTCTTGGAAAAGTTATTTAGAGCTTTATAGCCTTGTAGTGACCTCTAGAATGTCCTAGAGAACAATTTAAATCTCTTTACAGACCTGTGTTACTTCTCAAGGACAACTGGAAAAAAATAATTAAGGAACCATAGTATCTTCTTGATGATCAGTGTGGACATTTAGTATGTTCTCAACATCCAAGAGCATCTTGAATCACCAGAATATTTGCAATGACCCACTGAAGCTGCCACAGACTTCTACTGCCTGCTCAAGGACCACTACCTATCAAGAACTTCTGGGGCCCCATTAAGAACTACTTAGCTTCTCAAGGTTCATATCAAGGACCAGCAGAAGCACCTCAAGAATCAGGATGGTCTCTTTATCATTCCGGTACTCCTTGGTGGTTCCTGTAATTCCTTTATGACTTCATCAAGGGCCTCCTTCTAACATCAAGAACCTCCTCAAGAACCCAGGTACCTGCTACAGGACTCATCAAATCTTCTCAAAGACCTGTGATCCCTTCTCAAAAATTGACACAGCTTGTCAGACCTCCTTGAGGATTACTTGGACCCTGTAAAGACTGTTTAAGCCTCCCTAGAAGAACTGCATCTTCTTCTTCAGAGCCAGTGAAAACCCTCCAAGCCTTATATTGAATCTCTAATGTTTTAGAACTTCAAGTACCACTGAGGCTTCTCGAAAACCCACGATACCTTCTTAGACACTTCTGGAACTGTCTCAAGTATTTATCGGACCAGTGCCACTCACTGAAGAGCATTTTCATATTTCAGCCTCTGCATACTTCTTCTAAAGAACCCACCAAAACACCTCATGACATTGTATCAAGAATCTCAAGGACCATATTTACATCTTAAATAATCTTTTGTATTTCTCAAGAACCTTGGCATTCCTTCAAGGATCTCGGGAGCTTCCTGCATCAACATTTCAGTCACCTTAATGTTTGTTTCCATTGTTTGGTTTAAACCCCTAAGGCTGTGTTCAGGAGAAAAACTAAAATAACCTTTTCTTTAATAAAATGTAATAGTGTCTAAGTTACAGTGTTTATTTACTTGTCTTTTGATTGACAAAACTTATGAGAACAAAGCCAGAACATAAACAATTAGCCATCACTCATCAGTGATGACTTGGATCATGTGATTAAAGAGAGATGCAGTTGATTAATGGCAACAAATTATCTTTTCTCTCTTGTTTATTTGAATATTAATAGGTTGAGATTAATGACTGAAACAAAACAAAAAAAACACTCTTAGTACAGCAAAACGAAATCTGTCAGAAGTTATTGTAAGAAGGTCCTACTTTGTATTATAAGAGCTGTTTTTGGTTCTGCTGTCTATACACTGCAGAAAGCTGAGACTCAAGCTTCACATCTGCCCATACATCTGTCCACTGAATACCACAGACAGTCAATCTGTTGCTCTTTCACAATAAAAGCCCTGTGATGTGGAGGTCACCTTGAATAGTGCTGAGTGCAGCAGCTCTCATCATCACTGCTCCACCGAGTGTGAAAAGATTTGCTGAAACAAGATTAAAATCCAGAAAGCAGCCTCACTCTCCTTCTCGCTCTCTGTCTTTGTCTGTGCAGCAGGGGACGGGGACAGTAAGTGGTCTGTTCACTACACTACCCAGAAGCCTCAGCAGGGTCTGCGCTTCATCCCTGGAAAAAGGCGATCAGGCAGTGCTGATGACCTGCGAGGTGAGAGTGGTACTTTAGTGTTTAGACAGTTAAGCTTACAAAAAATGTGAGATTAACTGGATCTGTAGGGAAACACATTTAGAGTAATGCTAAGAGACTTGAGAAAATCTCTAGATGAAAATAAGTAGCCACACTTTAAATCCTCCAATGATTTGTGGTCCTTTCTCACTCTAATGGAACCATAATTTCCAAAAGGAACGCCATGTTATCTTCAATAAGACTTAAAAGTAGCTATTGAGACCATAAACCAATTAAAATAGTGTTTACTGACATCAGAGTTCAGGTGAGAAGTTTGGTCATTTTTCCTCATAGACTTCAATACAATCAGACGTGGTTTTGTAACCAAAATGTCACCCCCTGTTGGCAATTGGAAAGACTGCAGGTTTAAGGAACTTCAGATTCACTTTTTATTCTGTGCTTCCACATCCTTGTACTAACAAAAAGACTACAACCTTCAAAGCATTTCACATGCTTAAGTGAAAGCCACATGCAGCATAAGTCAGCATTTAGGAAATGCTGTTTAGGTCTGTTGCAATCTTACTCAAAAAGTAAGAGAGAATTATTGCTGATTTGATGATATTTTTGAACAGTTCACAGTGTTCGAATCATGGGGCTTTGTTATTTCAAATAAGGAAGAGTCAGAGTCACTGCTATTCCTTACCTTGAAGAAATGGCAAAGATGAACTGAGCCAATCTCAAGCTGCTGCAGTTACAGTATATAAGCTCAAAGAGAATCAGAGATAAACTGGATTGTTTGTGAAAAACAAAGGCAGCAAGGATCAAGAATTGCCAGCTCTGGTTACAGAGAGAGAGTGAGAACCTTCATTAACTCAAATATGTAGATAAAATTAGGAAGAAGAAGTGAACAGACAGGCAGCAGCTTTGAACCTGAGTCCAGAACAGCAATCAGACTGTTTTGTGAAGGAATCGTGAACTGAGACATTCACTTAAAGAAGTCTGTGTATAAACTCGATCAATACCTGAGTCCCACGAGGAGAAACTGCAATGCGGCTGCCGTAGAAATGACTGAAAACACTAAAACCACTGCTCCACATTTTAGAAGCATCTCTGAAGTGGCTCTGCAATCCAAGTTAATTTATAAGTCCTTTCAAGCCACACAGAGCAGATGAGGAGGGCAGGAAGTCGGACACATGAATGACATGGAGCATCTGGTCAGTTTGCAAAATAGACTAAATGAGCTCTGCTTCAGAAAACATTCAGAGCCGGAGTTAATGGATTGAATCTGTATCCGTTCTTGGATGTAGACCCAGGTGGAAAAGATTTTTGACAAATAAGTAGATTATAAGTATTTAAACAAATTGAAAATGTTTACATTAAATTAAATTAAATTAAATTTACAGTGAATGAATAAATAATAAATGTGTTTTTTTCCTGCTTTTTGTCTTCCTTATGTCATATTATATATTCTGTAAAAGATTTTAAAAAGAAAATAGAAAATAATTTTTGGTCAAGTTCAAGAAGTGTGTGAACCCACACAGCCTCAGAAGTCTATTACACACAAACCTTGAGTCCCAAGTGTGTGTGTGTCCTGTAGGATTAGCATTGGCTGACAGATGCCAGCAGACAGTGACCTTCTGACCTGACACACTCACAGAACTGCTGCTGAAAGAATACGTACTTTTCTCCACTCTTGATATTGCTCTGTATGGGCTGAAGGTGGAAATGCTCACAGTCTTCCTCACTGCAGTGGCAGATCACTAATAACTGTTTATAACACTGTCATGTCTCTAAGGCTCACATTGTTTGGGTGTTTACACCAACAAATCTGCCAGGAAAGACTGCAAAAGCAGCTGCTTGATAAAAGAGATCCTCATCATTTGCTCTTTAAATGTTTTAGTCTGTAAAATCTGCAGTAAATCCTCAATCAGCCCTCAGTCCTGATAAACAGCCTCCTGTCTGTTTTTATAGCTGCTGAGCAATAAAGGCCTTTTACAGTGTGCTTGATTCCCTAAATTTTCAGTGAAGTACTTAAGCTTTATAAATGTTCAGTTTCTTTCGCTTGAGGCCATAAATCCTGGTTCTTTGATGCTTATCAGAGAAGTAATTAAGCTTAGAGATGACAGCAGCCTGTGAGCAGACTGCAGAGTGCTGCAGAGGTCTGCATGCAGCACGCTCTGCAGCATCGCAGCAGCTGCAGCGCCACATGTCACTGTGAGAAAACACAAATGACGAAGGCTGAGCTCTCCCGCTGATCCCAGCTGATCACTGCAGCAAAGCTCACACAGTCCACAATCATTTTCATGTACTCAACTCACTATTTTCTATCATCATGGTGTGTTTGTAGCATGTAATGGGCTGACTCATCATGGCTACAGCGGCCCAAGTGGTTCTCAGCCCTGCCCCCCCAGCCCCACCCTTCCTCCCTTCTCCGGCATCAACCAATCAGATGCAACCACACGACGAGGGTGGAGGGACAAAAGCAGGAAGATGGTGAGAAACATGTAAAGATGTTAGTACAGATGCAGTGATATATATTAATGGGGCTGAAAACAATGACACCAGCGCTACCAGTTCGGTGGCTCTGACTCATGGCCCGCCAACTCAATTATATCAGCCCAGCATGCTCACCATTACAGCTGAAAGAATAAAAGAATAATTGGTACTGGTAACTTTTTAAGCTATTTTTATTGTCACAATGCAAAATACAAGACAACAGCTTCTTAAAGGACAAGAATTCCTTCATTTCCCCATATATTTAAAAGAGCCTGGATTTTTATGTATGTTTATTTTTAAACCAGTTTCCTGATAAAACTACAGACATACGGTTTGATATGTTCTGGATCTTTTTCTGTTTGTGGAATCAGTGCAGAATCTTTGTGTTTTATTTCCATCTGCTGGTCAAACTGAAGTACTGACACATCTTCTGCCATTGTTTTGCATCTATAAATCATCTATTTGTTATACTCAATGATTAACTTTTCTTTTAATTGTTTTTCTCAACCTTTGATCCTTCCCTCATGTTCTCAACCCTCCTCAGAGGTCCAGAGTCTTGGACTTTTTCTCTAAGTCTTGCTTTTCAGTTTGTTTCAAGTTTTCAGTTTGGAGAAGAAAGGTAAACATGGAATAAACATGTATGTAGTACACTAGATTAGATCAAACTAAACTAGAGTAGCATCACAGTTACACCCAAACAGGCTTTTTACCCTAACAGCCAACAAAGTCGAAATCTTAGAGGGTTTATACTTAAAACAATCTTTTGGCTCACATGAAATTCCTTTAAGGCTAAATTAGCTGGAGTAGCGAGGACTCCACCTTGGAATTAATTCAGCTACTCACAGGTTTAATTTGACCCTTCCAGGCTAGATTAGACCCCAACACTGCTGGACTAGATTTAACTGAATTAAAACCCAATTTGTAACCCAAAATGTTAATTTCTGCCTGTTTTCTTTGTCAGTCCACAACATCCTCAGAGGAAGATGATATGTTCATCTTGAACAACAGGCGACCCCTGACACCACTGGTCCTAAATCCAGTCCATCTCACCTCCTGTTGGGATGATGATGAGCAAACATATGAGCCAAAAGTCGAAATGGAAATGGAACCGCCCCCTCGACTTCCAACACCGGAGGAGAGGATGAGGCAGCAGGCCGAAGCAGTCGCAGCAGACATTGTTCCTATCAATGTAACAGGTACAGCTGGACTCAGATCCAGATTCTGCTTTTAAGGACTCTGAACTTAATCTTGAAACTCATCTAAAACTTCAAATGTATTTCTGCCATGTAGTCTACACTGAGACTCTGAATTTCTACTTGCATCTGGTTTCAAAGCAAACTGAGACATAAACTTGAGATTTACCTTAAAATTTTTCTCAGGCTCAAATCAGTTTGATCTTCGTAGGAAGTTTTTCTAATTTAGAACAGACCTGAAAGCTTTTGTCATCTTGGTTCATGCCTTAAATCTTAAAATCTGGAATCTGGACAGGACTCAGATTTGAAACATAAGTTAGACTTAGTCTAATTTGAGACCCAAATCTTAAATCACCCAAATCGTTGGACTTGGTAAATTACCTTAGCCTTTTCAGAATTAACTGTGGACCAAGAGTTGAAATCTGAGGTACATTGGCTCCATTTTCATCTGGATTCTGCTCTCACAGAAACTTGATTAACTTTTGTTAAATAACTATATAACTATCAACTATAGCTTTAGATCTTACTTGGAACTGAGATTTTTTTTCTTTCACCCAAAGCTTATCTTGAAGACCTTGAAGGGACATATGATTTTATCAGTACTGTAAGTAACTAACTGGAAACATCAGAGTTAGGATAAGATGTGAGGTTTAAGTCAACTACAACAGGACCCATAGGCTAAACTTGGATTAGGAGTAGCGACTTGGTTTCTCATGTCTTGACTGTTGCCTTTTTGTATGTGTTCACACTTAAGGTGAGAGTTTTGATCGCCAAGCCAGTTTTCGAAGAACACTTTCCAATGCTGACTCACTAAACCGACGACCCCGGAAATTGAGCCGAAGCAAGACAGTTACTGGGATACCAGATAATGCCCTCCCAAAGTCTCCCTCTATCTCTGATGTTCTTCCCGGTCAGTTCTCCACTGTGGGTCGACCTGCATCTGAATGTACCGCTTCTCATCAGCAAAGGAACATGGAGGTGGAGGAAAAGGGAGATCTAAGAAAAGAGGAGCAGCTGTCAACAAGGAGAATCCGAGCCCCTAAAGGAGAGGGAATGTCCAGCCTCATGGCCTCCCTTACCTCCTCCCCACATATTGGTTGCCATTCCAGCTCCTGCTGCTCACCATCCTTGGAGAGCCACACCCTCCCCCGTCCGGCAACCAACTCCTCCCTGAACTCTGAGGCCACCTGTAACAGTGTATCCTACAGGACTCTCAGCACCTCCTCATCTTGCCACCAGGTAAGTTAATGAGAAGTTATTATTACAATAATAAAGTCAAAGCATAAGTTGAAGGAGTTTCCAGATGACTGGCATGCTAGTGTCAGCCAACATTAGCCAGAGGCAAGACAGTTCAGAACTAGACTCCAAACATTTCCCCAATGAATAGAATGTCCTACAGATGCTGAGAGTATGTCATGTGCTCAGAGCCTTTTATTTGTTGACCTTTCTAAATTTTTAAGTTACTGTTGCTCACTGTCGGTTGGGTAAAAGAGAAGTATCAAGGCAATAGAATAAGAGCATCAAATACTTTGGATTTTCACACTAAATTTACTGTACAGGCTTTTTGAGGAAACCAAGTTATGCTAAGTTAGAAATGCGTGGAGCACATTTTAAATCAATTTTCTCTTTTTTATTCCTGTTTTCTTTTCCAATCACAGGATATAAAGGGATTCCCCAGCGATCTTCACCCCCTGCTGCCCTTTGACCCCACTGCCAGAGTAATGCCACAGTCTCCTTCCTCCTCCTCTTACTCCTTTCCCTCCTCACCTGTTATATCATCTGTCCCTGCAACCTCTAGTTGTGCCCTGCAATCAGAGTGGGCTTTCCCCAGTGATAAGCCCAATAATGAGGCCCTGTCTTCCCCCCGCTCTCTTCCCTCTTCCCCCATCACTGATTCAGAGACTCAGTTTCATTACCCAGCACAGGATGACCTGACAACCACAAAGCAGGACACCCAGTGTTTCTCAGATGGTTGTTCCTACACTGGAGAGAGGTGGAACTACAAAACCCTCTCTCCAAGCTCCAGTGTCCACAGTGGAATTTCCCAGGAAATGAGATGTGTTTCTGATGAAGGCTGGAACTGCGATCCACTCCTCTCCTCTGGTCGGTCCTCCCCTTCTTGCACTGATAGCAGCTCCTTGCGTTCAGTGAAGATGTCCTCTCCCTCGCTAAACCGGGAGAAAAGGAAGTCAAGCACATCCTCCTGCTACTCTCGTTCTGTCACCCACAGCATTTCCCTTCGCAAGTCCAAGCGTCCACCTCCTCCACCATTGCGTTCTGATTCATTGAGGCGACGGCCAGGTCGTAGCAAATCTTCGCGTTCTTCTTCTAGTCCCAAGGTGGAGCGGAGCCCCCACCTGGAACGCACCATGCAGCACACACCTGCCTCATCTCCCCAGAACTTTCAGGACCCCTGGGTGCCCCGAAGCAACACCAAAAGACGCCAAAGTGGGCTTAACTGTGGTACAGTTTCAACCTTTGAGCCTCTAAACCAAGACTGCCAGGCATCAACCTCTTCTGACTCTCCTCCTTCTAACCTCGAACCAACTCACCTCAGCCCTGGGTCTCCAGGTTCAGAGGAGGAAGGTCTGGCTTTTACTCTCAATCACCAACCTCCAGCTTTCTCTTCTGTGGCTGGGCTTCAGCGACTTGCTTCACCCTCCAGTGGGTACTCTAGTCAGTCTAACACTCCAACTCCTGGCACACCAGTGTCTTCACCCCTCATCCCATCCTCCCCTCTCACAACAAGTCCTGGAGCTTTCTCCCTCCCCCCAACCTCACCTTTCTCCTCTTCCTGCTTTACCTCCTTCCCCCTCTCCCCTGTTGCATCCTCCCTGCCTAGGACAAGGTCTCGAGGTGAAGGCAGACCAAAGCCACCCGTGCCAGAGAGGAAGTCTTCACTCTTCTCATCCCTTTCGTCCTCATTTTCTTCAACCTCTTCCCTCTCCTCCTGCACTTCCTCAGACTGCTCTGCCAAACATATTCATCTTCCTGCCCCACCACCACCTCCTCCTCCACTCGAGTCTTCTTTGCTTCCACTTTCCTGCTCTCCCATTCATGAAACTCTTCCTCCTCCTCCACCGCAGTCCTGCTCACTTGCTCCTTGTTCTTTCACTAAACTTTCTCTTGTTCCTCTTCCTCCACCATCATCCCTTCCTCTACCCCCTCCACCTCCTCCTCTCCCACCATTATCCCTTGCCAGGCCTTCTCCTCTACCTCCCTTCTCCCGGCCTCCTCCTCCCCCCTACTCCTACGCTGT
>VUQG01044172.1:0-11926 GCA_015106755.1 Etia nguti | reverse complement strand
CCTACTCCTACGCTGTTAGGCAGACTTCCCATCATGATCTGGTATTTACAGTGTCATCTTCCAACAACTTCCCTCCTCCCCCAAATTCTCCCCCTCCTCCCCCATGTTCAGAACTCCCAGACATGCCAATTGCTGACCTCCCTCCACCACCACCACCTCCCCCTCTCCCTCCACCACCACCACCTCCCCCTCTCCCTCCTTTGTCTACTCTCCCCACACCTTTTGCCTCTGTCCTCTCCCGACCAAGCCTGGACGTGTTTCCAAACAAATATGGCAAAGTACACCCCTGCCCTGTGGTAACTGCCCAAGCTCTGCAGGGCATCAAACTCCGCTCTATCAAGAACCAGGAAGTCCTGCCAGTCAATAGTACATCTACTGATGCTGGCACTTTGTTGTCTGTTGGTAACCATGGTAACCAGGATCTACCAATCAAAGAAGCTCAACACGACTTGGCTGACTTGACTAAAGGAAATCTTGATTGCCTAGCCAACACCAGTGTTAAACTAGCTGAACAAGGATCAGAAAATGATATCTGTTATGTTGCAAACAATGAAGATAATACAGCTAGTGCATCCCTGGATAATGCTAGCCTTCACAGCCCAGACAATGCTGAAATGAAACAACCTGGACATGAATCAGGTGATGATTTCTTCAAACAAACAAAAACTGAGATTTTGGCAGACGAGTCGGATTTCAAAAATTTTCAAAGCTCACAAAGCATTATTCATACCACTGCTAGCAAGAGAAGCCTTGGGCTTCAGCTGAGGAATGGTGGAACTCCTCAATGCAGACAGTCCAATGAACAGACAAAGAAAAATTCAGACATGTATGCCACACTAGCTAATAATGAAATCTCCAGTTCTGAGAGTCCATGGGTGAAAATGTCTTATGAAACTGGCAATAACCACATAAGTACAACAAGTCAACCTATGTCTTTGCAACAAAACATTATAGGAACAGTGCTAACAGATGCTAAGCTCACAGAACTTGCAGAGATTCAAAGAGAATGTAGAAAAATGCTGTTAGAGAACAAAGAGGCAGTGGAGCAAAATGATAAGAAAAAATCACAAATGCAGTCACTCTGTACTGCTGATGGAGATTTGAAGCATGTTGATATGAAACACTGTAACAGGGACTTGAAGCCAAGTAGCCCAAGAAAGCTCCACTCTCCAGAGAAGCCAGTTCCAGCAAAGAAGCCTGATCTTTGCATTCTGGGACTCACGGCATCCCCCAAAGCCACACGAGAACTCAATGTGTTGAAGAGCAATGGACAAAGTACAGCATTTTCACCAGGGTTCAACAGCCAGTCACAGCTTCATGCTGATTCTTTCTGCAGACCTTTACACAAACATGTGACCCATAGTCCACCTTCACCAAAGCACTTGGCGTCCACCAGTGATAACTCAGTGACACATATATACCCAATTAACACAACATCTGCCAATATCACCATGCACTCACCTGCCAGCTCCCCTCAACGGACAAAACCACCAATTTTGCACAAGAAACCAGATGTCTCACTGACCTCACCCAAAACAACCAAACCACTCTTTCCATCTAAGACTACAGGAGGGGCTTCCATGGGGACCTCTGGGACTGGTGGTGCTTCACAGACTCTGTGCACCACAGCTAGCAGTAGCACCTTGAAAACCATCGGCACTGGGACCACAATGGCTAGAAACGCTTTGACTGAAACCTTGGATACCTTAAAGACCAACTACTCCCTAGGGGCCATGGGAATGTATGGAACCTGTGCCTCCTCAAGGATCATGGGAATGGCTACCTGTAGCACATTGGGGAACTCAAAGGGCCAAGGAACTACTTCCACATGGACAGAGGGCACCCAAACTGAAGTAACACACCCCAGTTGTGGTGATATCAAAACAAAACTTTATCAAGATGATATACCTTTTCAGAGGAGAATGATGAGGTCATCACTAGCTGAAGATGAAGAGGAAGATGTTAAGGAAAGTTTGGAAGAGAGAAGGATTAACATGGCAAGGATGATGATGATGTCATCCACCACAAAGAAAAAAGACAAAGCAAGGAAAAAGAGGAAGAGAAGGCCAGGCAGGCAGCTGCTAATGATGTCAGCAAAAATGGAACCCTCCCCATCATCTTCATCATCTTCATCATCCTCTTCATCTTCTTCATCCTCATCTGGAGATGAGAGAGATGTTAGAAAAGACAGGACAGTGCAAATAAGCCAGAAGATGAAAGTCACTAAAGTTTGGGACCAAGAGACAAGTGACTCTGAAAGCTCCTTCACTTTGATTGGTCAGAGCAGGTACTCTCTCAGCAGCGCACTGTCCACTGACAGCCTGCGGGGGGAACTGTCACTACCAGACCTTCTGATACAAGAGCCAGGTGAACAACAAGAGGAGCCTGGAGTTCTGAGAGGAGGAGAAAAGTCAAAGGAGGCTAGCAGTCCTCAGGATGGTAAGTTCAATCAAGACCACAGACCCTGCTTCTTAACCTATCCAATTCAGATTGTGGTGGGGTGTGAGCCTGTTATGCCTTATAGCAACTAATATTTGCAGATCCTTGTATATTGTTCTCCAAATGCTCAAATACATAATTTATGGAGTCCTTGGTGAAGCTAAGTAAGCATTTTGTGTATTAGCTGTCCCCAGTACCTGCCTTATAGTCATTCAGTAAATGTAGGCAGAGCTTATGTTTGTGCAGGTGTGAAGCAAAGTAGGCCAAGTTTCCTGCCCAAACAAGCTGTGAGAGTAGACAGAAATATGCAGGTAAGGTACAGTATGTGGTTCAGTCAGACTGCAGCTCAATAGGAGCTTAGATTTGTGCCGCAGTATCATGTCTGTGAATGTCATCTGCAGAGCATACAGGTATCTTTATACCCTTAAAATAATTATTCTTGCTCTTGTATTCTTCATCTTTTCAATTTAAGTTCAACTAAACTGTTAATTGAATAATTGAAGTTCAGTTTTTTTTCACTGTCCTTTCCTTTCCTTCCCAGCTGATGTGTTTGGCAGCGTTTCGGCAGATCAGATGTTCATCTCTGGTCGTCCGCGAACCACAGAAGATCTATTCACCATCATTCACAGGTAGGAACACAAAATGTATACTAAGCACTTGTTCTGTAAAAACCTTTAAACCACATCCTCACTTGTTTGCTTGAATTCTACCTCTTACTCTATGGAGCAGTGCTGTATGGGAAGGTACAGCATGAATGCCCTGGTAGTTGGGGTCTGACTACAGGTAAAGCCTTTAATTAGTCAATAAATGTGTAGTGTCCTTATTATTCTCCTATTATACCTAGAAACTAGCCCTTCCTTCTTCCTTGCTGCCCCAAATAGGAATAGGAATAAGTTTTAGCTGTCAAAGAATCCAGAGATTTAGCAGTAGTACTTATATAGCGTTTCTCTATTCTAACTGAGCACTCAAATCACTTTTATCCACAAGCCTCAGTGACCCATTCACAAACACATTCATTCAGTACTTTATTCTATGCCTTTAAGCACACACACTCACACTCAGATGGATGCATCAGAAGTTATTTAGCATTCAATATCTTGCCCAAGGATACTTTGGCATGTAGACTGGAGGAGTCAGGGATCATTGGTATTCATGTATACACAATAATTACAGACCGAGAAAGTCAGTTTGGGAAGGTAAGCCACTGACAAGGAAATACATCTTTTCTGCTGGGTAAGGAAACAAAGGTGTGATAAGATCAATCAGTTCGACACACAGTAGAGGGCACAAAACTATCTCCAGACATTCTCTGGCTGTCAAAGCTACAAGTAGATTCAAACCTTAAGATAGATAGATACCACGACAATGTAGTCAAAAAACATAATCACTGGTAAACCTGCAACTTGTTCTTCCTCAAAGACTAAATCTAAGCTATCTACTTTGTCTACTTGTTCCCTAATTTGTAAGTCTTCTTGTTCTTTGATCCCCAGCTAATAAGCTTCTCCTATACTTGTGAACAAAAGTGCTTCCATCCGAGTTCCCTTCCATTCCTGTCATGTCATTGTTTATGTACCCTATATTAGACATTTTCTTAAGAACCTATGCCTTTGTCTATTTGATTTTTCAGATTTCTAGAAGTTGCCTCTTGATGTTAACTAGAAACTTTTAAAATAGAGCAACTCTCTCATGGCCATGTAAATTCAGTGCAAGTAGCTTCTAAATATACAGTTACTGTTGTTAACTGTTTTCTGTCACATTTGTGTCAGGTCCAAGAGGAAGATGCTTGGAAGAAGGGATCTAGAAGAAGACAAACATCGCATCTCATGCTCCTCCTCCTCCTCCTCCTCCTCCTCCTCCTCCTCCCCCTCACCTCCAGTGACTCCTACTGACCCCCAGCTAATGCGACCTGCAGCATTCAAGAGTCAAAGGTCAGCAAGAAGTGAGAGCTTTAAGGCTCTCCTGCTGAGGAAGGGCAGTCGACCTGATTCTTCATCTCGAATCTCAGCAGTTGAGCGTCTTCGGAAAGTTGTTTCTCCCACTGCAGCAACTGACCTTCATGGTGCGCCACCACCTCGCATATCATCAGACCGAGTAAAATCCACAAGTTCCCCCCAAACTGGAGAAACACCTGACATCAGTGCCCACCTGACTCTTGACGTCCAGCGACCTCCTACATCTCCATGCGCTCAGAGCTTCTCCATGATGTTCGAATGGAGGCAACAGGATCTGCCACATAATAACCTCTTCCTCTCATCTTCTTCCTCCTCTCCCTTCTTCTTCCTCTCATCCTCCTCCATGCGCCCTCGCTCCCTCACCCCTCCCTGCTCGGCTAGCCGCCGCTTTGCCGCCCGCTGCCACCTCGTTGCAGCCCCCATGACTGCAATCTTTGAAGGGGAAGATGAGGAGGAAGATGAAGAGGATTTCAGCGAGTCATTGGGAGCTGATGGAGAATCCAGTCTGACACTGATTGAGACTGCTTGATGAACAGGAAAGTTTACTGATGTAGCTGGGAGCAGATGGATGTTAGACACCACAGAATAGTTGAATGTGGTCATGAATGTGTGGCAAAGTCTAAGCTGACTCAGCTGAATCTCACCTGAAGCATTTAATTGAATGCACTAAAGCACACTTCCTAATTAACTACATCAGTCACCTTAAAAGGATGTGTGCAATATTAATGGTCTCAAGAAAAGAAGCTTGTTGTGATGGCACAAGAGTTTCACTCCAACAGATTCTTCACTTTTTATTTCGTTTTAAACCACACTAGTTTTATGTTTTTCAACATGAGTGACACTAAGTTTCTTTGAGATTGATAAATCCACGTTCTTCTGTCTTCTGCACTTTATATTGGCCAAGAAACCTTTGTTTGTTCTACACAGGAGAATTTTGTTTTCTTGAGATCACACTTTAAATATTCTGAAACAGTCAATTAATAATAATACTGTTAAGCAGTAAATTTTACATTTATATCTTAAAGCTTCCCCAAAGTTTATAGCAACTTCTAGTATATACACATTTGTGTTGAGTTGGATATCCTCTCTGGACAGCAGGGTGGTTAGCACTGTTGCTGCACAGCAAGAAGGTCCTGAGTTCAATTCCACCATCAGGCTGGGAACCTTCTGTGCAGAGTTTGCATGTTCTCCCCGTGTTTGCGTGGGTTCTCCCCGGGTACTCCGGCTTCCTCCCACAGTCCAAAGACATGCAGTTAGTGGGATAGGTTAATTGGAAACACTAAATTGCCCATAGGTGTGAATGCGGGAGTGAGTGCGAATGGTTGTCTTTGTCTATGTGTTAGCCCTGCAACAGACTGGCAACCTGTCCAGGGTGTACCCCGCCTCTCGCCCTTAGACAGCTGGGATAGGCTCCAGCGCCCCCCGCAACCCTGAAAAGGATAAGCGGAATCGAATGGATGGATGGATATCCTCTGCTGGAGTGGTTCCTCAAGTGGATCCAGGAATTGTGTAAAAGACCGACTTTTCACATCATATATATATTCACAAATCAAACTGAAATACATGGGAGATACAATCTTGATGTTCTTAAGAAAATATCAACAACTAATCTAGATGAAGATATCCATCTAGACCCACATCATGGACGATGTGGAGGGGAGCCAGTATACTATTAATCTCCTAGGACCTGGTGTCCACATATGTGGACATCACATTTTGGGTTGTCTAGACCAAAATACTAAATTTTCCTCTACAAGGGCCTGATATCCACTTACGAGGACATTATACTGCCACTGTTCTATTGAAATTTAAAACGAATGTCCTCATATGTGGATCTCATTTTTCTCAGACACAAAAATCAGGTCAAAAAAAAAAATGTAATTCTTTGTTTTTACATTCATTAGGTCCCAATCAGCCCAAATAGCAAAGAGAAATTATAAATGCATGCCATTTTCCAGAGTTCAGGTCTTAGGAGGTTAAAAACTAGTTTGCACATTAAAAAAAAAAGTGATCCAAAAACAAATGAATTTAAGTTAATTATGAAGTTAAAAACTTAAATCAATTAGGTCCAAATATTGGGGAAAACAAAATAAATTAAGCATTGTTTTTTTCTTATATAGAAAAAAATAATCACAATGCTTTCAGCAAAACAAATGTTCGATACTGACCCTTAAATCTGCCAATTATAACTATTTGCTGGGATTTATTATTATCGCTTAAGTAATTTTATTGTCCTGCTGTGCTGATGCACCTCCAAATTTAAGTAGCAGTGTAAATGTTTTAACAGCTCGTGTTTTATTTTGATGTTTGTTTCAGTATAATCATTTAAAAGTCTGGTTTTCTACATTATGACCAGCTGCACTCACTGAGACTGTAACTAATAAGGAATGTAGTTGGTCCTTTTTCTGTAAATATTCCCATTTTCATTCGTCTCTCTTATCATGTTTTCTTGTTTGTACGACTTTTGCAGCTGAATCTTTGTTTCTATTTTGTATAGCATTTTCAGCCTCCAGCTTAATGAGTCACAAAACACTCATATTCAGTTTTCACCCTCAAATCCGATTTGTTTTTCTCATAGTAGGCATCTATGGAAGCTTGTTTCCATCACTGACAAAAACAAAATAAAAACAAAAAACGAAACAAAATTTGCCATTCATACTTCAAATTTTCAGGTTATCTCAAAATTTTGACTTAATAACTCAAATTCCAAGTTCATTTTCTCAGAAGTTTGAGTTAGTCAATCAAACTTTAAATCTTGAGACAATAACCTTAAATGTAGACTTATGGACTGATGGATTGGGTTTTTTTTTTTTTTCAGCGATGGATACAAGCTTCCATGGGCAGCAGATAATACGACTACAAACTATCAGAATGAGGATGTAACCTTTTGAGGTGGAGACTTTGTATTTAGAAACATAATCTTATCTTCTCTCTGTGTGGACATAAGAGGTTGAGATTTACTATATTAACCATAAAACGAATGAATTAAGCTGGGAAACTGAAATAAATGAGGAAAGCACTGTGAGAAAAGAAGTCATCGGTTAAAGTGAGGATCGGGATGGAATGGAGAACTGAATGTGTAGAAAAGCAGCAAAAAGGTGGAAGTGAAAGAAATGGAAATGTATGTAAAAAGGTGAATGTGAAAATGGAAGCAATAAAGGACAAATTGATTTCTGAATCTGTGACTTGGTCTACCGTTTTGTACAATGTTGTCGGCCCTGTTTTGTTTTTTTCCCAAAAAATGACATCTGACAAGAAAGCCTAATTTCTGCTATTTAGTACCAAAGAAATTTCAACTTTCACAAATTATGCCAAATAGCAAAACACTTAACTGTGTCTCTAATAAAACCTCTGTAACTTTGTGAAAATAGGAAAAGTTTCTGTTTTTCACTTTCTATGATAGACACGTCTGTTTTTTATGACTACAGTTAAAGAACAAATCAAAAAACTGGACAGTCTGGGCCATGATAGCTTTTTCTGTAAGTCCAAAGAGTTGTGTCGACAGATTCTTTTCTTTGTCACAGCAGCTTTTTCTTTATCATGTAGAAAAACAGTTAAATATGTGACTTCTTTACACTGACAGGAAGGAGGGTTTCACTGGTCTGGCCCGCTTAAGATCAAAATGCGCTGTATGTGGCTGGCATTGTAAGATAAGTTTGACACCCCTGGTTTAAGGTGATTTTTCATCACATCTAAACGGGATTAAAAGATGTTTAAGAGTCCTGAAGAAGTTTAAATACTTCTCAGGTGTGTTTAGAGCTTGGTGAACATGTCCAAATATCTCTCAAAGTGGTATCAAATGTAGCTTTTTTGTGTTATAAGTGATTTGTTAGTGATCTTGTTCCAGATGCCTGTAATGGAGTTTCTTAGAATGTTTTAAAATTTCTTGAAGAAGTCTCAGGATTTATTAAGGAAGTCAGTTGAAGATGTCTGAGGGATTCTTGGGGTGTTCCAGATGTTTTGGGATCTGTGATCCTTTTTTGAAAGTTACTTAAAAGAGTTTGAGAGGTTATTTAAGGAAAAGTATCAACAGGTTCCAAGACTTGGGAGACATCTCAGGTTTTAAATAAGGTTTCAAGAGCCAAGGAGTGGCTTTAAGGAGTTATGAAAGAAGTTTTATCTCTCTGCCTTAACCAAAACATTTTCATCCTAGGGCATCGAATGCTCCAGTTTTGTCAGATGCTGTTTGCTTCTCGCCATCATTGCCACTGGCTGTGGGAATATTGGTTGCTGAGAGATAATGGCACACCTTTAAAAAATGACCAGTCACATGGAGGTTGGAGGGCTGGAGGTGTGGTTTGTCAGTAGAGCATAGTTCCTGTCCTTACAGGACCTTTGTTTGGTTTTGCTTGTTTTGCTTTTTTTTTTGTTCCCGCTTTCTTTTTTACTTTCACTTGCTGGTAAAGTTTGGGCCTTAAGCCTAAACCTTACCAGATGGTGAAAGGAAGGAAAAGATGGTGACTTGGGTGTGGCATCCCTTGACATATCAAATATGACCCTTATTTGCCGTTTTTCAAATTGACAGTGTGGAGTCATTCACAGTCTTAGTTTTTTTTTATTACCTATGACTTACAAACCCGTCTCATTATTACTATAACCCAGTGTGTCACTTGGGTTCCCTGTACTTAAATTTGAGATGCTGGAGGCTTTGACAAAAGGGCAAAATTTGATGCCCCAGATGGTGAGAAAAGGCTGCCCTATGCTTTTCTTATGAATCTGAGCCTTTACCAATAGATCACCCACCCATAAGCTGAGCTTGTTGAGTAGTTAATGACCTCCCATAAAAATCTCTGTCAGATTGTTGTAAATGAGACATGAGAAAGAACAGATAATTTGTTCGTCACAGTGCTAGAAGCTGTGTGTTTTTACATGGACCAGGTCAGATGCAGCAGCTAGACAAATAAATATCTGTATTATCACAATGATGCTGCAGCTTTTTCGTCTTTCCTTGAGGAAAAACAGAAAATGAAACGGTTATTACTATTATTATGTTTCTTGCCCCCATACTTGAAGAAGAAAGACACGAGGCATTTTATTTATGAGACTTTTTATTAATGTTAGGCTGGTTGAGGCCTGAAACTGGGACACGTGTGGCTGTTGGACAAAGAAACTGAGCAGCTGCATGGTGGTTAGTTTGGTGCCGCGGCCTCAGACATGGGGGAGAACACAGCAGAAGGAAATGACATGGAGTTAGTCATTAAGACACTCCAGACAGATTTACAGATCTGTAATGGTTTTTGCATTGGTTTGTTCAGACGTCTCCAGAGTCTCTAAAACTGTGTGAACAAATAGTTTACCATGACCCCTGACTCTGTTTAATCTGTGTCATTATGAGGTCGATGATGTTTTGATTGTCTGATTGCTGAGCCAAAAATATTCAAGGTTTTGTTATTCTTTTCCTTCTTTCTCATTTTATCTCTCTCTACTAATTTGTTTAGCTATCGATCTTTTTAGTGTCAAGAAAAGATGCTCAATGTTTAAATTATGAAATGACTACACCTGTCATTTTTTATTTTTCTGGTCATACGTTGCTGGTCTATTATGTCCAATCAGCATGTCTTATCTGTTGGTGAATTTTGCCTCTGTTTTATCCATTTGTCAAAAACATGTTGGTGGTGTAGAGCCTTTTCTACCTTGGTGCCTTTTCTAAACAATCCCACATTTGGACAGGTTTTAGTACTACCAGAAAATTACAGACAGATTCTGTGTGCTACATCTACTAAATCAGAGTTTTGCAGTTGCACTTCCAAAAGCCACTGAGGTCAGTTGTTCCAGGTTGCTGGTTTGGGCTCAGCAATTTTTTAGCACCTTCTGGTGCCAGCTTTTCACTACCAGCATCAGTTTTTTTGTTGTTGTTAGCTACAATCTGTTCCTGGTTCCATGTTGGAAATGCATGGGCCTATCTCCCCCCACCATATTCCCTGCCACTGGCTAATGCCCTTAGCGTAGGTGCACTGGTGGTTCTCGGTGTCCGGGCACTCAGGTATGTACTGGCTCACTCTCGGTGGCTGCTGGATCCCGTGGCTTGGTTGGGGGGCCCTCGGGCCTCTGGGCCCGGGGCTCGGTCCACTCTGGCACACCTGGCTGCCAGCATAGCCTGAGGGCAAGTCCCTTCAGCCCCCTGTAGCTTCTGCACCATGGCTGCTGGGTGACCCCCCATCTGGGGCTCTCCTCAGCTCTTTCCAGGAGGGTGGTGCCGCTGCCCCTCCGGTGGTACTCCTTGGCCTCTCGCACTCTGGGGGGCCTCTATATGTCTGGGGCCTGGATCTCCTCCATGCCTGCTTCATGTCCTGGGGGGTTAGTTACATGGAGAAACCTTTTGAATACAAGCGTGCTCACGCACACAGGTGCTCACAGACACACCTATGGCTGTGTCCCAAACCAGTGACCGCACGCTTCGTAGTGCGCATTTGGAGACCGATTACGTCACAGCGACGCGAAGTGTACTCCAAATGCGGTCGACAAATGCGCCATCGATTTCCCCAAATTTGAAGTGTGGTCCGGTGTAGACTTCGTGGTCCCATATATCCCACAATTCATAGCGCGACGGTGGGTGTGGATAATTTCGCCGAAAAAAACGGCAGACGGCTGAAGAGGGGCAGCCGAAGAGTAAACTTTCAAAAGTAAGTATTGAATATTATGTCACTTATTTATGTGGGAATGTTTAATAATGAAGAACATTAAAACATTACTGTTGGCCACATGTCGGCAAAGTTATGTGACATTAGTGATGTTAGTACTTTAAGCGTCGACTTGGTTTTAAAGCCTTTAAAATATACACTGTTCAATAGTTGACCTTAATCTTACAGAAAATTTGATGATTTTATGGATAATTAAAGTCAGTAATATAGCCACAAACACAACAAGCTGAAAGTCAGTGAATGCTGCTCGGTTTGCAGTCCTGAATATCACCGCACAAGCAGGATTCACTGCACTGTTAATGTTAGCTATGTTATATTGCTGCCTCTGTTCGGTGGTGTCGAGCCAAACGGACTTTAACGTTTGTTTGAACGAGCTGACGGTTCACTCGTTAAGCTGAAAGAAAGATGCTTTAATCACAGAAGTCACACATGTGTCCACTGTACCATCTGGGAACTCTTCTTGTTTAGCACTCGTAATAACACAAACACAAAATCCTCCTTCTCTTGTGCTGTCTTGTAGCAGTGTATACACCTGAGACTGTCACCTGTCTGTCTGTCCCGCACTCCCTCTCTTTTTCTTTCTCTCTGATTGTGTAATAAAAGTATGAACATGTATTTATAAGTTACACTTGTGTTTGAATCCTGCAGCTTATCACACATTTGATTTCCATGTGTGACAACTGCAAGTGTCCAGAGTGAGGACAGACTGAGGGACCCACTGCTGCACATCATCTGTGAGGCTTTGCACCCCTGATGATCCACCAGGACAAACTCAGCAGTGTGTGAGGAAGAGGAGGAGGAAGAGCCAGCAGCAGCTGACAGATGGAGAGAATAGACAGACTGTTCCCTGTTTGTGAAGGACTGCTAGAAAAGTTTAAAATAACTAATTGTCTG
>VUQG01044169.1:20982-70293 GCA_015106755.1 Etia nguti | reverse complement strand
GCTCTAAGTCTTTGTGCAGAATCCGTGTACCTGCTCTCATTTACTGTTTGAGCTGTTTGGTGGTTGTCGAAATTTTGTGAGGTTTAACCTGAAAATCTGGCATTTCGGGCAAAATAAATTTATATTTAAAAATCCATTCAGGATTTTAATGAATCGATATTGCGTTATTCAAGCTAGAATCGATTTTAAACGGAAAATCGGTAATCAAATCCCACCCCTAATAGAAACCCATTCCATGAAGCTCTCTACACAGTGTTCTTGAGGTCACCTGCAGGCCTTGGAGGCTTGTTGTGCCTGACTTTGCAGAAAGTTGTTGACCTCTTGGCATTCTTTAAATTCCATTCTTTCACAAATGTTTGTAGAAGCATGGAAAGATACTTTATTTTATAAACCTGTGATTGGAGCATCTAAATTCAATCATTTGGATGCGTGAGTATAGACTTTTGGCAATACAGTGTAAGTAGATGCATATTGACACCAGTTACTCAAAACAAGGCATATGATTGTTCGTTAGTATACTGGGAACCAAATCGCATTGGAGCAGAAACTAAAAGTTAAAAAAAATTCTCAAAATTAGTTTGTGCTTCAGTGAAATTGCTTAAGTAAATGTACTTAACAGTAGTTACTGCCTCGGCCCTTTTGCCATGTCTTTTTTTATAGCTTTTTTCACCAGTTGTTTAGGCCTTTCTGTGTTCTGTTAAATATTTCAAGCATGTGAATAGAAGCTCAAAAACAAATCATAGCCTGTGTTTGTGGACTTGTGACAGGGTGCGATAAGGCAGTATAAAAATCAATTCTGCCTGCGCTCTCCCTCCCTGCTGGCTTTGTCTTTGTTGTCCAGTCTCTGTCTTCAACCAACCACCGTTGGAGAAATATTTACTGCTTCTTTGAATAGGATAATTTCACCGTCATCACATACCCAGCTCGAGTCCCATAAGCCACATCTCCACCCCATTGTGGCTTAAAGAAAGGTATTACTTGGGCTTTGCTGTTCTAAAGCCATTCCAAAAGCAAATTATTGAAGCCCATTGTCATCCATCATCAGCTGTCAGTCAATGAACTGAAGGACTGATCATGCAATCTGTTGCTTTCTGGAGAATATTGATGAAGACATTTTGAGGTGATGAATGGTGAGGGGTTTACATGATGTATAACTGTTGATAAATCACTTATGGAATAATTAATTAGTGCAGTTTGATGCGCTTGATAAAAATTCTGCATAGCATGCAAGAATCTGGCAGATGAAGTGATCTGGGGGTTCACTTTATCTTATTTTGGCACCAAAACACAATCAAAACAATCCTTTAGGTCAGACTACATTGTGTATTACACAAAGCACAATGTGACTAGTGGTTACTGAGCTAATCCATCACCTGCTGATGCAAACTCTGCCCTCAACTATCCAAATTTAGCAATTATCTAGGAAGCTGTAATTAGTCCTTTGTGCATGGCTGTTGAAGACGTATTTAGCCTTGTAAGCCATTTCCCATTTTTGGGTGGACTGAGGCTGAAAACAATAAATACACACAGCCTCTCCCCATTCATAAAGTTCTTTTACTGTGAGTTCTGTCATGATCCCTTTTATTTTCTTTTGGGGATAAAAATGCCATATTGAAAATAAAGACAACAAACCTTAATTAAATATTGTTTTTCTGAAAGTAGCTATAAAAAATGGGCTGCACGAGTTATGTTTGGGTTAATATTTCATGAATGTTAATATTTGAGTTCATTAGTGTGCAGGCAATGGTTCCTTGTCATCTACTATTTTGAAATGTCTTTAAAGGAGTGCTATGGTGATTTATTTGCGTACCTTTAATATAGTTGAGGGAGTCATGAAGGACAAATTTCTTTTTTTTTAAATTGGAGCCAAAGAAGCTGAGATATCCTGCCTTCTCTACGATGCATCTAGGGCAGGAGTGTCCAACTCCAGGCCTCAGGACACCGGCCCTTGAGGCCTGGAGTTGGACACCCCTGATCTAGGGCCTAACCCTTTACAGTTCATATAAGTTTAAATCAACCTTGTTAAAACTTGAGCCTAACCAAACATGACGCCTGTTCTGAGAAAACAAGATGTGTAGTAGATATATTTATATAAAATTAATTAATTTGCTGAAATCCACCTTTCATTTACTCTCTGCTTCAGCCCTGTTTCCAAAATGGCGATGCCATGTTTAAAGTAAATAAAAATAAGAACGCAATTATGTGCAAACAAATAAACCAAATAACTAATTACAAATTTAGCAAGTCCAGCATATCAAATACTGAAAATGAGAAATGGTATTGTTTGAATAAATGATGCCAAAGATATTTTTAAAGAATGGTTTCGGATTTCAGAATGGGCATGTTTACCACTGCATTGCATCACCTCAACTTTTAACACTGTAAGCATTTGGGAACTGAGACAACCAGCTGCTGTAGTTTTAAGAGAAAAATGTTTTCCCATGCTTGCTTGATATTGGAGTTTAGATGCACAACAGTTTGAGGCTTCTCTGTTCTAATGTTATTTTGAAAATATGCCATTTTTTCAATGGGTCACAGCTCTGAACTGTTGGAGGCCATTTTAGCACTAGGAATGTTTATTTGTGCAGAATGTGATTAACTGTTATCTTGTTGAAATAAGCAAAGCCTTCCCAGAAACAAATGTTACCTGGCAGTGTGCAGTCATGTGAAAAAGAGTTTTCCAAAGGAGTCTGTGCAGTCCTGCGCACACCCCTACTGCTTCCATAGGGATGTGGGCAATAAACAGCCAGTTGCTGCTTATCAAATCCACTTGATTAACTGATTAGCAACTGTAAGAACTTCTACAGAAGCAGTAGTTTTGACAGTTTGCTGCTCTGGAGCAGCATTCAGGGGTGTGTTAACACACTGCCAAAATGTTCCAAGGAGTGGGCATGTCGGTAACATCACCCAAAGGACAGACCATGGAATCCTAAGAGCAAATGAACAAAACTTCAGAGGCTCTTGAGTCCAAGCTCCATGTCAGACTCCTTTAGCATGTTAAATGTTGATGTCCATGGCAGGACTATTTGAAAATAGTGATCAAGTATGGTTTGTTTGGAAGTCATGCCAGTGAAAAGCCGATTCTCTAAAAACAACATGGCAGCGTAACTTATGTTGGCACAGTTGAATCTGAACAAACTAAAAGGCTTCTGGAACATTGTCCTTTGGACAGAGGAGACCAAAGTGGAGCTGTTTAGTTATACAGCACAGCACCACATTTGGCAAACACAGGATAACAGTTTAAATACCTCATAGCAACTGTGACGCATGTTGGTGGAGGGGTAATGATTTGGGTTTGTTCTGTTGCTAGAGCACCTGGGCGCCTTACAGTCATGGAGTTAATCATGAATTTCTCTTTGTACCAAGTATTCTAGCGTCAAATGTCAGGCCATCTGTCAGACAGCTAAAGCTTGAGTGAAAGTGTTTGAAACAGGACAATGAGGCCAAGCACACAGCAAATAAAAAAAACTAAAAAAGGAAAGAACCAAGGGGTTGCAATGGCCAAATTAAAGTCCAGACCTCAACCTACTTATAATGTTGTTGTGGAACTGTGCCCCTAACCCTCAATGAACTAAAGTAATTCCATAAACAAGAGCAGGCTAAAATTCATCCACAGCAATGTGATAGAGTGATAAATTCATACAAACAACAATTACGTCACATTATTGTTTCTAAAAGTGGTTTTAAGCTACTGAATACTGTACTTAGTGTTTCACAGGATTGCATAGAGTCCTGTGGAAACTTTCATTTTCACTTGACTGTATATCCTTCAGTATTATTGTTCTCCTGACAGATGTTTAAATTAGATATGATCTTTAGTTTTAATATCCTCTCCAGAGAAGACCTCATAAGGCAGCATTTCTGCCTTCTGCGTTTGGCTTTGCACAGTTTTGACTTGCATTTTCGGATGCAGCAACAAAACAACTTGTGTCTGATCTTCAGAAGTGTTCCTGAGTTGGCACAGTAATTTCCAATACTTCTAGGATGCTTTCTTTATACCCAGACAACATAATAATTAACCACAAGGAATGAGGTTAATTAACTTGGTTTAAATTAGTATGTATTTTTCAAAGGAAACAATATTTTTTCTGATTCACTTTTGCCTTTATACTAAGGCGTTTAAATGTTTGCAGATCTTTTAGGCATACAACATCGTTGCTTTATTGAAATCTGGGTTGTAATTAGAAAAATAATTTGTACTGTGTTCACTTCTTTACAGCGACTGACATGATTATCTGCTGTTCTCCCCTGCTGTTTACAGGGCAGTGGTGCACATTCAGGTCAACGATGTCAATGAGTTTGCCCCAGTGTTTCGGGAGCCCCAGTATCGAGCGGCAGTGACAGAGGGCAAGATTTACGACAATATCCTGCAAGTGGAGGCTACTGATCAGGACTGCTCCCCACAATACAGCCAGATCTGCAACTACCAGATCACCACTACTAACACACCCTTTGCCATAGATCGTAACGGTGAGTAGAAGTTGGGGGAGAATATTAAATGCATTCGGGGATTTTTGTGATACCTGTCACAAAGAAGCTATGCTGTTACCGGTCGTATTCAGTACACTGTAAGTTTTATTTTGAAACGCTTTCCTTGAAACTTTTGTGTACCCATTTTCTCTCGAAGTTCTGCTTCACCTATTTCACTGATTTCCCACAAGTCCAAAAAGATCTTCCAAATCAAGTTTAAAGTTTGTTGCCTTCCCTTGGCTCTTCATCTGATATACAAAAGATGTAAAAACACATTTCTCACATAACGCCACAACACGCATGATCTGAAAATCCCATCCATCCGTACTCACTATAGAGCCATGGGAGAAGTGAACACACATACCTGCATACGCTCCAGTAGAAAAACTTAATACTCTGACAGATATCTCTCCCTGGGGGTAAAATGCACTCTTTAGTCTTTCCAAGGACAAAGTCAAGCTTTGCTCAGAGAGCCATCACTCTCCACAAATCAGATCACAGAAGTCTGTGCACACACAAACATTATATGCACAAACACACACATACACACGCGCGCGCAGACAAAGATAAATGCTAAGAAAAATCTAAGGACACTCTCACATACCCCCGCAAATTTACTTAACTTTGCTGAGTTGCTACTTGTACTTTGCTACATAGGTAGCTATTAATCATTATTCTCCAAACAAAAGTTAAATGTTATCATGAGCCACAAACTCAAATACAAAAATGCCCATAAAATCTGTCAAGAAATCTGGTTGGCCGGTTTTCGCTGTTTTTGTGTGTACTGACCTTCTGTCTTAAATTACCATTACTATTGTTCAAATTTTAAAATATAAATATAATAATAGAACTTCATACTTAGAATGTAACATATTACATGAGCATACACTTCAACACTGGACTTACTGCGTCTTATACTTTTTAGACAGTCAACTCAAATACGGCTGCCACATTAGTGCCACCGAGACACCACATAAACTCTTTTGCGTAAAATACAGAGATGAAAGGCACATTACTGTTTAAATTTTTACTACTGCCAGCAGAGAGTTCCTGACTGTTGAGGTGCTGCAGTAAAAAGGCTGACTGGGTGAGGTGTGGGCCAAACTGCTCCGTGAATGATACAGGAGCGAGGCTGCAGCCTGTGCGCGCTCTCTCCATTTCAAGGGGTCTTGCTTAGCTATTGACCGCTGAGGAAAAAGGCTTTGAGAGCTCTTGAACTCAAGAGTACCTGAGGGAGAGGAGAAGATGGTGGGAGAAAAGTGGAGGTTGCCTGTGAGAGAGTGAGTAAGTGGTGAGACTGGGTCGGGGAGAGAAGCACACTGCAAAGTATAGCAGGAAAAATCTAAACAAACAAGGAAAAAAAATAGTGATATTGTCATTTTTAAATTGTCAGTAAATCCCATAAAAACACAGGGTATTCCTTTTTCCTAAACTTAAAAAAACCTCTTCCTTTGTACTATAGATGCTAACAAAGTAACGAGGAACCACTAAACTTGCATTAAAGAAAGGGACTTGCTTGGTGGGGGTGCTTCACTTTGGCTACCACTGAGACAATGAAATGCAGTGTAGGGTTGCTGGAACTAGAGATGGGAGAAACTACAGGTTTGTGAAGCCACAAAACACTTCAGAGTGAACCTCCAGGAAAAGTTTTTACAACTCTGCTGCTGCCGTAGCACTGATTTAGGTAAACAGTAAATACAGTATTCATACTGTATTGGTGCACCAGGGGGGATGTTGCACTACATTCCATGCTTGCTAGCATGCTAATGTTAGCAAGCAGGTAAATGGTATTCTGATGAGATCCCATTAAATATGGTTTGGGGTCTTCACTCACCCCTGTTCTCTGTTACATTGGGCGCTGTCGATCTTGTGTGCTGCACAATAACATTTAATATTTAGTATTTACTGTTATTTACTGTTAGCTAGTTTATTGTGATGGTGTTGTGTTTATTATGTTGCTCTATTTTTTGTTTGTTCTCTCTTCTATTTTTTCTTCTCTCGACAGGTGATCCAGGTGATTTTTTTCCCCCTTTCTCACTGTCCCTTCTCCCCTCTGTTTTTCTTTCTCTCCCTCTCTTTCTTTCATTCTTTCTTTCTCCCTGTCCTATCCCCCAGTCATGTCTGTCCCGTCTGTAACAACTGAAAATAAAATAAAATAAATACATAATAATAATAATAAAGGTCAATCAAATGGACCAATATGGCAAGGCCATGATGATCCACTTGGTAAAGTAAATCCGCTGGTCATCTTTCTTGGCTTTCAGACAATAATTCTGATGGCGAAAGATCCAAACGGGACAGGTAAAAAAAAAAAGAAGAACAGGAACAGTTTGTCAGTGTTTGGAAGGCATCAGTTCTGGTGGAGTGGAGCAGGGGAGACAAGTCTTAGTGGTAAAAGAAAAGTTTTCAAGGGCCTACTTATCAGAAAGCTGTCAAAAAAATAAACAAAAAACTAGATGTATGAACTATGCTAACTGGTCGGCGAGGTACATCAGTGGCCTTGTCAGGAGCTGCTGTTGCACTGAAAGCAGATGAAATTCAAACCAGAATGCACAATTCTCTTTGTTGTGGGTTTAATCGGATGCCAAAATATTAGTAGGTGATGGTAGCTGACAAACCTAATGTGAAAAGAAAATCATTATATTTATAGAAATTACACTTAATAAATCTTGCCAGATAAGTAATAGCTTCAATAATCCCCAAGGGCAAAATTAATGGTGTCCAGAAGCACATATTCAGTTTAAAAATAAATAAAAACAGACAACATGTAACAAAACATAATAAAACATACAGAAGATGATAAAAGGTGATAAAATGATCGCAATGGCAGTAGACTAGTCTAAAAACCAACTGGCTACTTCATTGTCCAGTGTAATACAACAGCTCTGCCATGCATTCTACTCTAACAAAGCTTTGTTGTTGACTTTGTCAGAGAGCTAATATTTCTTATGTTCTATTCTTATGTTTTTTATTAATGTCTATCGTGTCTTGCTTTTCTTATTTTACATTTATCTGACCATGTGTTCACATGGTACCCAAAAAGTTGCTTTCATTAGCCACCCAGTATGAACAGATAATCCATGAATATGAACACAATCTGGGCCTGTGACAGTAGTGAGTTGTGACTTACTATTATGGGAAATTATACTATGACATAACACATACGTTTTATAAAATCTCATTCGATGCCGAAAACCTCTCAGTCTCAAATGACTGCTTCAGTGAGACCTCCTCCAGTCTCTTTCTCAGCTCTTCTATCGCCAGCTGCTGAGCCTCTTTTATTTTGCGTGCTGTATCCAAAGCTGCTGGTTTTGGTCTGACATGGTAATCGTGATACTGAAGAAGCATTTTAACATCCATGTCCTTCTCTACTACTCCATCCTCCGGTTGTTGTGTCCTCTCCCAGACAATTGGTCTAGCTGCCTTCAGTGAGTAATTATTTCAGGCGAAAAGTACAGGTACAGCCTCCTCTTTCAAGTGCTGCCGCCGACCTTGCATTATATCCATGGACACAAAATGTCTGCTGCAGACAGTCGTGGGCCTCTTAATTATGAGATTTTCGTGTCTCACATTGCCTATCCATATTGTTCTTAACGTTTCATGCTTTGGGAAATGGTGGAAACTGTACTTTGTGTTTCCCTGACAAGGGGCATTGCGGTACACAGCAGAAATCACTGCTTGGATTATCTCGCTTCAAATATTTTGTTGCTCATGATGAACACATGTTAAAAATATTTATATTATTTTTTGCTTCTTAAATAGTTAAGAGAAATGTTTAGAGAAATGCTGAAGAACATAAAGAGAGTTGCACACTGACACAATTTCCTTGGCGACTAGCACTAACACCAAGCACAGCTGATGTCTGTCGTACTAATGTTCCAGTTCGGTCATTCGGCATATAGAAGAAAAGAAGAGACAATATGACATCATCAAGGTAAAGATCAATCAAAAATACAGAAATTTATTTACAAAATACATTTTTTTTGTGTGCTAATCTTGAAGAAAATTTTAGACTTTAGCCTAGTTTTCTCTTGCTGCATCATATATGCGTATTTTTAATATGAAACAAACTGCTGTGAGTTTTCTACTGTTGCTCATAGTGTATGCTCCTTTTCTCTCACCCTTTAGTTATTCACGGTATATGGCTGGCCCTCCCCAAGCCTGGTTTCACTGGAAGTCTCTTCCTACTGCTTCCAACCACTACTGCTTGCTCATAGGTGATGATCTGTTGAGGTGCTTAACTTAATATTGTATAGTATATATATATATATATAGTGTCTTTACAATATAAAGCAACTTGGATGTTGTTATGATGTTCTGTTACACACATAAATCAAATTGAATGGAGAATTGAAAACAACATTCAGTCATCAAAATGAGGCCTGTGGATCTATAGACACACACACACACACACACAAAAACACACACACACACACGCTTATGACTTCAGCTGAAACAATTTCAGTGTTTCAAACCATATTCCAGGGTTTTCACTTCACCATTGATGAGGTTTCAAGAAGAAAATAAAAGACAGATCTGAATGTTTGAAAATGTTTTGGAAAAATTCTGTAAAGATTAGATGAAAATACTCAAAGGATCAATTAAGGTTGGTTTATTATTGTATTAGATAAGTTGAAAAAAAAGTTAAACAAAGAAACAAGTAAATAGAGGAACAAGGTAAAACAAGGTAAAAGATAAAGATAAACAAAGAAACAAGTAAATAGAGGAACAAGGTAAAACGAGGTAAAAAAAAAAAGAGACAAAGGAGAGAAAACCCCAACAAGGTTCAAGGTTCAAGGTTCTTTATTCGTCACATGCATAGTTATACAAGTATAACACACAGTGAAATGTAACCTGACACTCTCCTCAACTTGTGCAAAAGGGTGGGGGGAGAACATTATGTATTATATACACTAGGTGAATTTGCAATGTGCAGTAGTAGCATTGTATGCAGCAAGCAGGTGAATTCTGTACATTAAGTGAATTAAATAAGAATAGACAATCTGACTATTTTACAAAATAGACAATATGAACATATTTAAAATTAAAGGAATTTGAAATGTACATTGTGCCGGTGGGTTTAGAGTGTCTACAAGAGAGTCCTGTCTCAATCCCCTCTGAGTAAGCACTTGGCGACAGTGGGGAGGAAAACTGCCTTTAAACGGGCAGAAACCTCCGGCAGAACCAGGCTCAGGAGGGGGCAGTCAACTGCTGGGACTTGGTGGGGGATGAACAGAGGTGGAGGAAAACGAGGCTGCATCAGGTGAGGAAGCAGCAGTGTCCTTCCTCCGGAGCAAGCGGAAGCATTTTTTCTTCTTTTTCATGCACTTTTCCACAAGTGCTTTTTTCTCCAGGATGAGGGTTTTCAACTTATCAATTGTTTCTGCGTTTTGCTTCTCAAATTTCTTGCATCTTTTTTCCAGTTCTTCTAATGTTGCTTGTTTTTCTTCAAGCTTTTCCTTCAGTTCTTTGGATGTTGCCTCCTGTGTTAGCTTTGCCTTGTGCAGGTCTGCATTTCTCTCTTGTACTTCTTTGTGCATGTCTTCTAACTGCTGATTTCTTCTCTGGATTTCTCGGAGCGTACGCTGCAGGTCTTCATGTATTTTGTCTTGTTGCTTTTGCGCCTGCAATTCAGTATTTTTGCACTTCAAGTTGTTGAAGAACAACAAAATCCCCTTAATGAGCTCTGAGTTGTTTCTCGCCATTTGATCGATCCTTTTCTCCATCTGTGAGCATCGTTTTTCCAGTTTTTCCTTTTCTTCTTCCAGTTCAGTAGTTTTGTTCTTCATTTCATTACAAAATTCTTGCAGTTTTAGATCTTTACTCTCAAAGTCCTGGAGAATAAGTTTTTCTTCTTTCAATCTTCCTTGCTGTTCCTCTTTCTCTTGAAGGACGTTATTTTTGCGCACTGTTTGATCCAAGCTTACTTTCAGCATTTTGTATTTTTCCTCCATGCATTTGAGTTTGCGCTGCATGTCTCTTTGCTTTATGTACTGTTCTTCCTTCAGTTGGAGGATTCCTTTACTTTTTTTTCCACAGCTTCATCAAGCTTTCCTTGGAGCACCTGATTCTTTTGTTCCATGTATTGGAGATCCCATTGGATTTTCTTAATAGTAGCTTTCCGGTCTTGAAGCTGGTCGGACATTTCTTTCAGTTCAGTGCTCTTTTGCTTGTTTTCTTTAATCAGGAACACAATCTGCTCTCGGGCTTGACCAAACTTTATTCCCCAGCCCTCATTAATAATTTTTATGTCGGGCTGGCATTGCTGTCTTTCTTCCAGGTGTTTATTTTGTGCTTCCATTTGTCTGCATTTCTCCTCCAGTTGAAGTTTCTCTTCTTCAGTTTGTTTAATTTTGTTCTGGAGATGGTAGTTTTCCTTCCTACTTTGTTGTAATGCCCTTTGAAGGGATAAGATGCCATTTGGGGAAATTGGCCAGCCACACCAGGAAGGAGAGGCAGCATAATCTTTTTGTCTTTGTTGGTGTTTTCTTGGTTACATGTTGGAGTTTGTATATGATGACTCTGAAAAGGTTTCCAAATGTTTCCCTGGTGAACGTTTGAAGGCTGCGAACGCAACTGCTGCGAAGAAATGAACTAAAAATTGCTGCTTCTCACTCCTCTTTATGCAAAAACTTCAAAGGATTTAAGATTCTAAAGGCATCCTTATAACATCATCACTGCTTAAGCCAGTGAGATTGTTACATGACGTTTTGAAATGGGGATTTTTTTAAAGCGTTTTCAAATTTAACTTAATATTCAAGTGTTTCTTAGTTTTACAGTAGTTGGTTAGTCTACACACACACACACACACTTTGCTTAATCCTCCTTTTTTTTTTTTTAAACAGAGATCATGATACTCTGGTCCCACATATCCTGAGTGATGGCTGACACATTTGTCTGTGCATTGCAAATTGCATATGGACATGAAAAAACACTTTAAAAGCTAGAGTTTATAAGAATAGGGAATTACACTGGAAGAAAATAGCTGAAAACACACACACACACACACACACACACATACATTTAGGGCAGTATATGAGGAACACTGATGTCACATGCAGTGCACAGAATTACACTTGCCTGCAAAAGAATAAAGTGAAAAATAGCAATGGGAGTTGGCTTTGTTTCCATCCGGAGGGACTCCTACAGCTTTTTTCTGCCTGGAGTTCAGCCCAGTGAGCGAATAACTGAGCTTCAGATCACAGGCCATTGGCTGGCTGCTCCTTAATGAACGATGCATTAAATTCTTACTTGTAAATAATGTGATGACTGCTGTGCAGGTCTCCACAGTTACCCAAATGAACTGGCAGCCATCTTTCTTTTTTTCTCTGCTTCATGTCTCTCTTTACCACCCAGTCTATTCTTTCACAAGGACCATTTATTGTCCCGGTTCAGTTCTGCACATGCTATGTAATTATTCCACTTCAGTTGCTCAGGGGAGAGAAGAGAGAGGGCTCATTCCTCAAAAGTAAAGCCCCACAACCCTCCTCAAATCCTGCACCCTCCATCTAGCCTCCATCACCCAGGGAAACCACATAATCACTTCCAAGGCTTCACAGAAATTCAGATTCTTCAGCTTTACTGGAAAGAAAAAACAAGGTGAGAAATTAAACATTCATCATGTTTAGTTGTATTTACACATAAATTTCACAATTAAAAAACAAAACAAGGATATCAGTGTGCATTTGTTTACTATTTTATAATGGTATTACACTGACACTGCATGCCATTTTTACCTAAAACTGAATGATTAACCAAATAGTTTCTCACCTTGGTGTAGTGCTTTGTAGAGTAGTGGCCACAGTGGGCAGGTAAAAAGATCTAGGGAATTAAGCTAATTGTCTTTCTTGCTCAGAGTTGAAGAATATCAACGACTCATATGTACAGTTCACAGAGAAATACACCTCTTGCCTTATGCATGCAAACTGAAACATAAAGGTGACAATTTGCGAACTGTTCCTCTAATATGGCTGAAAATATACTCAACATGTAATTACATACAAGCATTTAGATTAACTGTTTTTTTAGATGCAAAAAACAAAAGTCAACTGAAGAAACAATTAACTGTATATATGGAAAGTGTAATAATTAAACCCAGAACATCTGTGTGTAGTGAAGACCAAAGAGGAAATCTTGAGAAAATCTATTTTTTTTTATTGAGAAGTATATATTTTTTTCAGCACTTTCACAACAGGAAAGAAGATATATCTGTAGCACCACGGAATCAATAATTGAATTGATTACCTAATGAATGGTTTTTAATTAATACATGTCTGCGTTCAACTGAATCATTTATAAAGAGATCAATATTGTTGGCCTGAAGGGCCACTTCAGATCCTTTGTTTTATGAGATTTTCCAGAGATTTTATTGACAGACGATTACTAAAAATAGGTTAATTTTTCTTTTTTGTTTAAGCCCTAATTACTGTGACAACCACCAAAGAGCTTTTGTTGTAAACTTCAGACTTCTTGTGTTTGTGCCAAGGTTGCTATGAAACCCAGGCATCATTTGGATGCCACTTTTAATTTTTCCTTACGTGTTTTCTCTGGTTTCTCAAATGCAATTAGATCCTTGTATTAATCCAATCTCCCCCACCAATTGTCTGTTTGTTTGGCCATCTGCCGCCTGTTCAGCCTGCCTGCCTGCATTTCCACTGCAGACATGATAGCAGTAACACACATACAGTGCAGCACATCTGATGCACCTGACTGTAAACACAATATACAAACAGAAGGTGACAAGAGTTAGCATGCAGGACCAAACTAAATCTGCTCAAAGTGGAGGCGTGTTCATTCTGGAAGGAGTTACAGCAGGAGCTCACAAGCTGTTGTGATGATTGCAAAACAGATCTGATGAGATTAACTGCTTGTTTTCATTCTCCCCATTTCTCTAGTCTCACATGTATTTGTTTTTCTTTTCTTTGAATTCTGTTTATCATTATGGATTACTATTGATATCATAATAACTAATTATAACTAATAACTAACATAATTATGAAGATAGATAGATATACCCCCAATCTTTTAAATCTTCAAAATATTCAGTAAAATGGTAAGTACATGTATGATACTCTAAAGAAGGGTTTGTCCTTAAAATGAAGACTGCCATCTAAATCTGTATATATGATGTAAAAAGCCCTTTAGTAGCCCTTTTGTGGCATCGATACATCCTTTGGTCAGGATGGATGGATGGCTAAAATTGATCTCAAAATTTACCAAAGGGACTATTATTAATTTATTACGAAGAAAGAGTGGTAACTTCTAACCAAGAATCATTCCCTAACATTAACATAACACGTAGCAAACATAAAAAACAAATGTTTTTACTGGTAAAAATGAGACAGGTGATCTGACATCAGGAGCTTTATTATGCACATGAGCATTTGTTGAGTCTTCCAGGAATTGATTATATGAACATTCACCAGCTATGGTACAAAACTATATAGGAGGTAGAGCAGGTCATCTACTAATCGAAAGGTTGGTGATTTAATCCCTGGCTACTCCAATCTGCATGCAAAATATCCTTGGGCAAGATACTAACCCCAAGGTGCTCTCCTTTGTCATAGTAAAAGGTGCTTGTGTGAACAAGGCCAGTTGTATAAAGCGCTTTGAATGCTCAGGTAGAGTAGAAAGTGCTATATAAGAGCCAAATAGTATTTAGCAAAACACTCTTAAAACAAACATCACATCTGTAGTATGTCATCTGGACCAACAGCCTTTCCACTCTTCATCTTCCTTATATCTGCCCTCACTCCCTTACAGATTCTCTGCACTTTTTGATTTAATAACTGTCCTCCATCTGTCCTCCTTGCTCTTTCATTTCTTCATTCATCAGCTCTTCAAAGTACTCCTTTCACTTTCTCAACACACTCAATTTATTTTTATATTTTGCAGAATAAGTTACACATGGCTTATTGGAGAGAAAAGTCCAATGTGGATTATGATAACAAGTCTATATTCTTCAGAGACTCATGATCACTAGTGCCTTTATCATCCATCATTAGAGAGGCGGATGTGAACACTGGCGCCAGCTTTAATAGACAGAGCAGACAGATTTCACACACATGCACTGAGAACACACAAAAGTGACCCCTTGAAAGCCCTCCTTTGTTTATTTTCCTGAATGTGTGAACATGTAATGAGAGTGGGCCGAGGATGTGAAACACCAAACATAATGTAATGCATGTGTTTGGTTTGCATGGTGGTTTATTGTGTGTGTGTGAACACAGTCACAGCCATGTCGACTGGCAACATTCATAAGATATAAGATTAAATATTCTTTTTCAAAACCAATCACATACTTATAAAAAAAATACTGACGTTATTTTAACGTCTACTCACAAAAATGTCCACCTAGTCAACTCTGTATATTCTGTATATATTTATCAATAAAATATATGTCTTTACCGGTTAAGATAATGTGTTTATTTTTATTTTCACAGCTTGTTGGAATAGATTTTAATAGCAGCGCTGATACTTTGTGACTCACTTTTTATTGGCCTTTTTGGATGTAATTTATTTCTATGACCCTATAACTCAGCTCGTGCAGTAAGCTTGTTGGAAAGATGGTACAATCCATGCAAAATCATTTCATGACCATTCTGCAGTAGATGCTGCACTGCTTAACTCTGTATAGCTCGTCATTGCGTAACACTGTACAATACCAATATCAAGAAGATAATTACCAGGAAACATCAACAGGAATATCAGGCTGAACTAATGTTAGGGGAAAAAAATCTATTAATGATTTTTTATTTAGTAATGTATTTAAATTGTATGCATATGTTTCTGTTGTGGTTTCTGTGGGTGCTTCACTGGGTCATGAAATGTAGTTTCCCCCTTAAACATCATTTTAGATAACACAATGATATTTCAATTCAGTTTTTTTATACAGCACCAAATCACAAGAGCAGTTGCCTCAAGGCACTTTATATTATAAGGCATTTTATATTGTAAAGACCACAGAAAAACAGAGAGGAAACCCTAACAATCAAACAACACCCTTTCAGCAAAAGGAAAAACTCCCTTTTTAACTCCTGTGTGTGAGGACTCTCAATTTACATGAACAAATTGGAGTCTTTTACATAGATATGATTCAAACCACTGCAGTGCTGTACCTTACTTACCTACTGCATGCTCCATTCTCTGTAATTAAAATATTATGGTCAGCAGTCTTGAACGTTGCACTGAGGTCTAGTAGGAGAAGCACAGATAAGAGTCCACTATCAGAGGACATAAGAAGATCATTTGTAATCTTCACTAAAGCTGTTTCTGTATGTGATGAGCTAATTACACCAATTCAAGACAATAAGATGTTTTAAAGTGTTTCCAGCTGATGTTGCTAAAAATAGCACCAGGTCTATGTCTTTAGGGAAGCTGCCTCAAGGTACACAGAACAGGTAAGGAGGTCAGAAAGTCTGATACATGAAAAGAATAGAGAATCTGATCAGTCTTTTAAAATAAATGATTCTTTGCAGACAAAATACTCAGTTTCATTTCAAGCTTTGAAATATTAGAATACAATTTTGAACATCTGAGACATTCACCAAGGGTATTCCCAGAGAAAGTCATGGGCTGTATTATGAATTGCTACCAAATGTTTCTTTCTGAAATCGTGCTTTTCTTTTTTGTTGTTGTGTTTTGTACCTCAAGGCCATTGTAAGGCAAAGTTGGGAAATGCCACAGGACTGGAGATGCAGGTCGCAGGTTGGCTGTGAGCTATGAACATCCATCAGCTCGCGTTGAGATGATGCATGTTCATAGCTCACAGCTTCTGCGAAGTGATGCTTGACACAGTGTTGCCATTGATGCCTTCTTTGAGGGCTTTGGTCCATGTCCTTTTGCATACATTATTTAGAACACATAATGCTTTTATTTAGGATACATGTATTATTACTCTACAAATGTCTATTTGTTTGTATTTTTGTCTGTCATCAAAAATGTAATGTGCAAACCTTGTAAAACACAAAATACAGAATCTACATTTCCTGGCCCCATCTTCTTTTAATGTTTTAGCCATAGCTGTTGAATACCAGCTGGCAGTGTAAGGTGTTTACTGGAACAGTAAGAGATACCAGCTGGTGAGGCTCCAGGGGGATTTGGCAGGTACAAGATATATGGGGATGAGTGACACTGAACAAGCAGGTCAGGGTCAGGGGTTAGACAGTTAGCATGTTGTTCACATTTCCTGCAGATATACTTAATCCTGTCAGAAGGAAGAAGGGGAATATGTGTGGAGATGGGGAAATGCTGAGAACTAAAATTCTGTCTGAGGAGCTGGAATTTTTCTGGCGGGTCAGCCTCCCCAACCTCAGCATATATCAGCCTATATGTAATTACATAACAATAGGTAGGACACCAGAACTCAAATGACCTGATACTTGGATAGTTAGAACAATTTTCTGACTATAGCTACAATGTATGCTAAGAGAATGGGTTTATTTAGGGAATCTGCAGATGATGGTGAGGACAGTGATGCAGAGGCAGACACATTGAAGAGGAGTGTTTGTAAAAATCTTTCATAACTTTGGTGTTTTAATGCTTCAGGAGTTGTGCTGGTGGTTCAGATTATAAAAAGATAATTACCTTGACATTAAAGGACACTAAAATGTTCTTTTTTAGTGACTTTCAAGATCAAAATTTTTATTTTAAAACCTATGCTGTAAATACAATGCAGCAAGAACAGATCAATTAAACTTCTAATTGTATTATGATCAGTGTTGGTCAAGTTATTTGAAAAAAGTAATTAGTAACTAATTACTGATTACTTCTCCAAAAAAGTAATCCCGTTAGTTTACTGATTACTTATTTTCAAAAGTAATTAGTTACTTAGTTACTTTTTAAAAAGATTATACACAACCTGAATAGGTAATAGGTTTAGTAACGCAGCGTGCTTACGGGAAAGTAACAGTAATCTAATGACTTTTTTTGCAATAGTAATCCCTTACTTTACTAGTTACTTGAAAAAAGTAATCGGATTACATCAATGCATTACTTGTAACGCGTTACTGCCCATCTCTGATTATGATCTTCTGTGAAGCCTCCTTTTGCTCTTTACTCCAAATTTAGATATTCCAGTTGCTTTAAGTTGTACAACCCTGTCTTAATTTGAATATTATGTTATATATGTTGTTATATGCTATTTTATCATTTTTCCTTGATGTGGACTACAAAGTTCCTTTCTTTTATTTACATTTATTACTTGTGTACTTTCTCCCCTGTTAACACCTTTAATAAAGGCACATAATAATTCGAGATACCTGAAGTCATTGATCTAATGCTTTGACTTGCATAATATGCAAAGAGCCTCAGAGGTCTGCAGCACCCAACTTTCTCTTACTATAAGTAGCCACTCTGCGTTTGTCATCAGCTTGTGTGGCATTTCTTCTAAGTGAAGTAGTGTCTCTTTCACACAATGTCTCCCTGGAGAGGTTTTAGGCTTGATACATTTCCATTCCTTTACTTTGCCAGCCTGGAGACTGCAGACAGGCTATTGTTGCTGCTGCTGTGATGCATGTGTCTGTGTGTCTGTTTGTGTATGTGTGTGTGTGAATGAAAGACTGGGGGTGGCTGGGTGAGACTGTGGCTGTTGTGGTTGAAAAATTATCCTCCTCAGGGCTCAGTTTTTGTTGTGTTTAGTGCGTCATAGTGACATTGTGTGATACTGGAAATGATCTGTAGAATATACACTGCTTAGAAAGCGATTATTACAAATGCGTAAAACAGAAAACAGGACTTCATTCAGCCTGATAAAGCAGACTGATGTGATTCTGGTTGTCTGCCTACCTGCCTAAAGTCGAAATTAACGGAAGTAAACACTGTGTACGCCCACACCATCTCCCTGCCATGCTCTGGACAGTGGCTGAATCATCAAGTCGTCATCATTCACAGGGTACCAGCCACTGGGAGGACATACAACCATCATTCCTCCTTGCATTAAATTAGTTATATACACTGAGGGCAATAAAGCTGAGCAATTTGCAGCACTGTTGCTTTTTGTTATCTAATACTAATAAAAGAATTCAGTTTAAAAACCTTTATCTTTCAGACATGGATAATGTCAGATAACATTACTGACAGCTACTGTATTACTGGAAGCAACATTTGTCTTTAAGAACACAAAATGTCAAGCTGTCGAATCAACTTGTGATCAAGGTTGTTTTCAGGTAAATTAGCGAATCAAATCAGTACTCAGTCTATCTCCTTGCGAAAATAAACATAATGAAGAATCAATACATACATCTGCATGCAGACTGGAGCAGACAGCGATCGAGCCAGCAATCTTCCAATTAGTAGATGACCTTCTCTACCACCTGAGCTGCAGCACATTGGTGTGCTCCCCACAATGTGAGCAGGTTAGGAACATGGCTACCTGGAAGACATCACATTTCTGTTGTAGGCCATTGAGAACAGAAAATCAGTCCATAAAAATGTTTGCCACTGCCAAGTATACTCGTGCTGAGAGATAGCTGAAGCTGTCTATGGCACCTTTGCTCTGGCCCTGTACGAGAAAGTTGACATCACTGCTCTGGTGGAAAAGGCCTTGTTGCTGTGAGACAAACATGTTATCTACTGGACTACTGTGCTACCTGAAGGATAGGCAATGGTTCCCTGATCCTGCACTTTTTTTTAACCAGCTAGTTATGGTTGAGTTTAGGCAGTGAAAGTGATTGTCAAGAAGAATCAGTAAGCAAATAAAGTGGAAACTAAGGTTCGAATTATGCAGTCAAAATGCAGTCTACTGAGTCTTATGCCACTGCCACCCTTCTAGCTTTCTCATGTGGGTTTTGAAGTTATCTAAAATGGGAATGTTCTCTCTTGGTGGTAATTTGCGCTCAGGGTGCATTGGCAAACAACACCTTGTGCATAACATGACTAATATAAAATAGTCTTATATTACAATCTGAGATGAGAAAACGCTGGGACTTTAAACCTTATGTTAAGAGATGCCTTTGTGGTAAGAACAGTTTAAGAGTCAGTGTTTTATTTAACATAATAACAGTGAATTTATTTATGCCATTTGACAGGTTCCTTTGAGTGTTACTGTCCATCACCAGACCCAGACTCAGATATTTTTCCTCTTAAATACGTGGAGACTGAACCAGAGCAGCAAAAGAGCTACCAGCAAAATTGTAACATTAACAGTCAGTTGATGTTACAATTTTACACATCATTTATTGTCCTTCTTTAGTCTTTGACAGGAATCAATGAACAATGATTAGGCGGATGTTTGAATGCAGACAGCAGTCGTTTTTAATCTCCTCCATTGGCTCATTCATTAATTGTTTTGAACAGGCTCAGTGGTGAGGAGTAGTTTACTGCTTATTTATACATGCTATCAAAAGCAACCTCGCACGTCATAAAGCTTTGTGTTGTCACTCTTCCTGTTTGTTGCCATTAATTACCTCCGTAAGTAGTTACACCTTGCTGGATAGCAGACAGAGCAGATCACAGCAAGACAAATACCAGAATATGTGATCAACTGCTATGTATGGCAGTACATGGGGGCACAAAGTGATGCTGTAGCATGATTGTTATTCTTAAATGAGGTGAAGCTAAGAAGGAAATGAGGCTCTATTTGGTTGCCATGGTGATTAGTTATCCGTAGGTCCTACAGAGGACACTGTGTTCAGAGTGTCTGTCCAAGAAAGTAACAAACATTATATTTTTACTCTGTAGTTTTAATCTAGTTTTGTATATAAAGCTGAACATAGAGCATGTCAGTGATTGTTTATTAAAACATTTGTCCTCAATTTTAAGCTAAAAAAATCCTCATGACAGCCCTATTAAACAATAGCAATGCTGTCATCTGGATTTTTTTTTTTTTAATTTCTGTTGTCAAAATCTGTTTTCTCAACTTGTCATGAGGGCTAAGACTGTGTTCAGCTCATGGGTGATGCAATAGCTTTCTGCAGGTGTTCCTGCTAGATATAGACCAGGTATTGACCATATACTAGATATTGTCTGTCTCGAGTGCAGAAGTTCAAAATGATTATGTCAGATTTAAATATATTGGGCAAACAGTAACGTCTGTGCTGTGCATTCAGACAGCCTTTTATTTTTTTCCATTTCAGCCTTGTGGGCATTCCATGTAACAATCTGGCACCTTTCTGTGGAGTTCGGATGTTCCTCCCACTTCTACATGGGTTCTCTCCAAATACTCTGGCTTCCTACCACAGTACTAACAAATAGAGTTAGTGGGGTTAACTTTATTGGTGATGCTAAATAGTAATTAGTGGCAGTCTGTCTCTGTTAGCCCAGTGACAGACTGGTGACCTGTACATGGCCTACCCCACCTCTTGCTCTGGCAGCTGGGATAGGCTCCAGCCTCCCGCAAACTTGAACTGGATGAGTGGGTGAAAATGGATTTATGCGTGTTAATACCTATTGCATTAGGTTTGTCTAGAAGCTTACTATCTACATTTTAGTAATGACTAATCTGCCACATGGTAACAATTTATACTGGCACTCAGTACCCATTCCTGTATAATGATAGTTAAAAAATAAATGAATAAAGATATTGTACACAACAGTCACAGTTTTAATCAATGAGTCTTGATATACAAAGCAGTGTCTTCAGCTTTTGTTTTGATCCAGAGCTGAATTCTAGCCTAGATAATAACTTTAGGCTCATTCAGTCATTTCTTTATGAGAAAAAGGCAGGGGGGCGGAGTGACACTTTAAAATCTGACCTTAGGAATGCAATGGGTTAGCCAACAGCCATGGTGGACCTGACTCTATAATTGTATATTAAGTGCATTAACTGTCTTATCACAAATGAATCCTGTATCTATTTCAAACTAAAAGCCTATGGGCATTTCAGTGGACATAAACTATTGGTTTTTTAAAGTTGAGTTTTTAACAAGGCATTTCTTATAAAAACATCTCCTGAAAAATCTTTTGGAAAATCATATTTTATATGTAATGATATATAATTTTGCCATCATGTACTATTTATATAGAACAGGACAGTAGAACAATGTTCAAAGGTTGAACTGATTAAATTGGTACTGGTGTTATTCAATGGCTTCTTGTGTTTGGAAAATTATACAGCTTTTTCAAAGTACACATTCATAAATCGTAAAACATTGACTGCACAATATGCAAGGATGATTCTAACAGGGTATCTTTATAGTGGTGGTCTGCCGGCGCCAAGCCTTTCACTTGTTCTCATGCTGTTCTGTACTCTGTATTAGTGTAACATTAGGATGGAGTATCCATCTGTGATGATCAGATGTGGTCGTATTAACAGCCAATGTGTTTTTTTCCGTAGAGAGATAGGGATGGTGGGTTGCTCTATTTATTGAATATATGACACCATGCACAATTGATATACTTGGTCTTACCTTTATAGTTCTGTCATTGCTTTTGTTTCCATCTGTCTCACTAACTAGTCTCCTTGGTTGCCAAGCTGCATCCATCCATACTAGCACAATGTAGACACGGCTGTCTGCTAATTAATGCTAAGTAACAGACTAATAAAGTATTACAATTTACCTGACCAAACTGGGGTCCAGACATTGAAGTTTCTTCCACACAACAAACCATTTTAACTGCATGTCCAACTTAGTCTTCATGGAGGGATGGAGCCTATCCCAGCTGACATATGATGAAAGTCAGCATACACAGGTTGCAAGGGCAAAGTCAATTTAGAATAACCTATTAACTCAAAAAGCTATGTAAAAGTCTGGAGCCAACATTTTTTTTAAATTATTTTGCTTCTAAGAAACCAGATTTTCTTGTAATTTTCTTGTAATAAAAAGTCTTTCTGTAATAATGTAATAATGTCAGTTATTTTTGTGAATAACTCTGACAGCACTGAGCAGCTCCTTCAGTGGCAGGCTGCACCCATGATGTGGGACGGAGATATTTTGCAGGTCTTTCATTTCAACTGCTGTCAGACTCTACAACATGGTCTCTGCAGATGACCACACATGTGCAGACAGACACACACACACATCCCATACACAATTGTAACGGTCTTCCTGATGTGCTTACCAAGTGCAATTTTTCATACTATAACAAAGCATTTTATTCTATATTGTATCGGTATTTTGTACAGTATTTTATTCTATTTTGTATAGTACTTTATTCTATTGTATATAGTATTTTATTATGTTGTATAGTATGTTATTATATCTTATTCTATTCTATTTTGTTTTTCTTAAACTTGTACTTTCTGCCTTGACCAAAAAATATCCCACGTGTGGGACTAATAAAGGATCTTATCTCATCTGAATCATTAAAGTTTTTTTTTTTTTTTTTTTAAATCACAAGGGAAGAGCCACTGTTGTGTCTACACATAATAGACAATCAAGCAAAAAAAAAAACCCAACCAAACAAAAAGTACTTATAAACTGAATATTTAGGGATGTTGTTACTGGCAGCCTAATACAAAAACACATTAATTCTTCCCATTTCATTAGTTTAATTTATGAAAAATGCCAGTTTGAGAAGAATAAAGCTATATTTTGTCCCAACATTTTTTATAGCAGCTGTTAACCCCAGATGTGGTATAATTTGTTATGGCATGGAGTGTGTCCTTAAAAAAGTTGCGGAAACTGGACAAGTAGAGGTCAAAATAGAACTGCCAAGCCTCAAAAACCATCTACAGCAGCTGAACACTATATTGGGAATTGAACTAAACTGACATTAGAGATTTTGATTAAATTATGAATGTAGTAAAATAACATCAGATTTTGAATGCGGTACCATCTGGTAAGTGGCAAAGGCTCCATTTTTACCTCCAATGCAGTGAAAGCATATCTGAATTTGATATTTAGCACTGATCTGTATCTGCAGCTCTCTGCACTTGATTCCTTTTAAGATAGTATACATGGAACAATTCACCCTAAAATTAATGTAAAAGTACTGATGGAAAACTGAGGGCCAGACATGTAAGACAAATATTACCCTCTCAGCTTGTATTCATTAAATATCCCACTTTTTATTAAAAATATTCTCCAACCAAAACTGATAGCATAAACGATTTTCCTTTCTTCTATTCTTCTTCTTTTTTCTAAACTTGTTACTGCTCTTCCCCCATTTGTCTCCATCCTCTGTTTATATAGCAAATCGTTTTTCTTCTGGGCCCCTGCAACCATGCATGACCCAAACACATGCACAAAGTCAAATATTTCAGGACAGTAAACAACAAACAAACAACAGAAGGAGCTAAAAGTGTTTCGGTGCCTCCCCACCCTCATTTCCTGATCAATGGAGGGCATTGAGCTTGGTTCAGAGAAACGCCCCCTGTTCATTGACCTCCTCTGACCCAGAATAAACACGCTCAAACATTCTGACAGCAGCAGGGAGGAGTGGTTGAAACAAAGAAGTTGGACAGTGGGCAAAACAATGATTCCAACTAGGCAACAGAATTTTTGTCACGGCACTGGGTCTGGTGACCCAGTGTTTGTGTTTTTGGGGTTAAGTTATACTCTTTGAATTATGGTTTTCTGTTTTGTATTATATTTACAGTTCCTGATTTCTCTGTTTCTTTTCTGTTTCTCTTCTCCATGTGTTATATGCTTATTCTTTTAGTTTTCTGTCTCTTCCCTGTGTCCCAAGTCTTGTTACTTTTGTCTCTGTGCTTCATGTTCCCACTGTCCACGTCTCTGAGTTATGCTTCCTCTTTTACTTTGACAGTCTATGTCCTTTGTCAATGTATTCTGCTATGCTTCCTTTGTCTTGTTATGTCTGATTTGTCCCAACTGTGTTCCCACCTGTTCCCCATTGTCTCGTTGTCTTGCTTGTGCATTTAAGCCCTGTGTTTGGCTTTGCTCTTTGTTGCGTCGTAACCTCTCCATGCTGTGTTTCCCCCCTTTGCGGTCCTGATGAAATACTAGTTTTCAGTCCCTTCTGTGTTTTCCTAGTTTGTGTTTCTTATTTTATAGTTTCCAGTTTAGTCTCTAATTTTCATGTTCGAGTTTTGGTTTGTTTTTTGTGAGTTTATTTTCTATGGAAAGTCTTCCCAGCTATAAAAGCTGCCACTTTAAGTTCTCATTCCGTGTACAAGTCCTGCGTCTGGGTCCATCCTGCCTGCCACAGCACACACTTTGGCAATTTTCTTTCCCTTTAGCCTTTCTTCACAGCTTGTTTAGCAATAATGTGTTACCTTTTCATCTCACCCAATATGTGGAATCATCTAGATGAGGAGGAGGGAAGGAAGAGGGCAAATATAGCACAATACAAAAAGTCTGCACAATAACAAGCACATTATTACAATAGAAAGATATACATTTTACTATGCCTTGAATGCAAAACTAAAATCAAAACAATAATCATACAATCAAGTCGTTGAATTTTGTGAGGATATCCATTACGAACAGTTTAACTCAAAGCTTTTTAGATAGTCAGAGGATGTCGTGGTTGAGTAGTCATTTATTGAATGAATAAATCTAAAACTGCACTGCAATACTGGTGAATATGGGAACATTTCCACCCTTAAATATTTGAGCTGGCAGAAAAGCACAGGCACTAGGTCTGTAATCTGCTGTGCTATGTTGTGATGAATAACTCTCTCTCTGTGCGTATGTGTGTTGGGTTTGTGTTTGTAATTCACTGATCCATCTGTTTTAGTGTGCAAACAAGTGAGAGTAGCAGTTACAGAATCATGAGGCTCTTCATCTGGCTTGCTGTCAGCCTCTCTTTCTCTCACCTGGCTCTATCTGCATGCACCCACCTTCATTCTGTGTACACATTTGTCACCATACCACATTACACAAACGTGACACAGATAAGTGAGGTGGTGTAGTGCTGTTTCAGGGATACTACAAAGTAGAGAGAGTCTTCACAAAGACAGACAACTGTCCCAAAAAAGCTGAGACAAACCAGGATCCAGCAGTAGAAGTTACTTGAGGGCAAAGCTGCTGGCACCAGAAAAGCACTTATTGGCCTACTTATTTCTTAAAATAGCTTATTTCTGTGATTGTGTGTTTTTGAGATTATTTTTGTCTTTTGGGGTGTATGATTAAACCTACATCTTGGATATTACACCTGTGCCTGTATGTGCTTGGCTGCCTGGTCCCTGTTACAACCACATTATTGGAATTAGCCTTAAAATGAACCTTCTTAAAGTCTTAATACACGGGGAATTCAGAAGCAAGTTGTACAGGGTGCTTATTTCCCATCTTCTTAGGCAGATTAATGTAGCTATTACACCTGATTTGTACTGTGCTCGAGTCCACCTAAATTAGTCTCAGCCCCACTTCTGGAAGCGAGCACTTTGTACCAAGAATCTCAGGAAACGTTGTGATACTGAATTACTGTTTGGTGAAAGCCCAGTGTCAACATGTAGTCTTGGCTGAAAATGAGTTTTAAATCAAAGTTATAGGATTGGACCATTGCTATTGTTTGATCACCACTCTATGGGATCACCCTTAACGCTATAGTCACGCTGGGAAAAACAGTTATTAGAGAGCATAGCCCACCAAAAGTATTGCAAATGTTTGTGTCCTTGTGATCTCGTTGCCTTTGAAGTGGTTTCTTTGAAGATGGGGACCAGGTCTGCAACCAATCACATGTCGTCCTCAATATCTGTTTCCATCTACATACACAGAAATTCACGTTACGCAGAACATACCATTAACTACTCCAGTATCCACCCAGAACCCAACAGATTTCAAACTGAATTTCACAAAAAGACAACATTAAACACTGCTGACACAGTTGCTGCAGGACAGTTTTGTGATGTCGAAGGATCAAAGAAGAGAGAGTTATGAGCACTAAATTGTACGTGTCAGGTATCGCTGACAGGAAATCCTGACGTGTTATTATGAAATGGTAGCAAAACAGATTAAATTAAATGTGACTCTAATATTAACAATAATACAGATTTTGCTTTAGGTAAAAGTCAACAATGTACAACAACAAGAACATAAACCCACATAGGAAAAAACAACAACAACAAAAAACCAAAATAAGAAAAAAGAGAATTTCAGTCACAGTTTAATATCAATATAGTTCGAGTTGAAAATCCTGCATGTCTAACATGTTCATTAAAGTCAGGAATGCTGACCGTGCAATGACCTATATCTGATAACATTAAGACCACTTTTTGGCATTCAAATTTGTGTTAAATCTTAAGCACATTAATCAATTAAAGAATTCAGGATAGGCTGTTGTCAAGATACATGCTGCTAAAATGGTTGAGCAGTAAACACTGTTTACTCTTGACTCCTCTATCTAATAAAAATGTCTTAAAAAATAAGGTGTAAGATAGCGTCGACAAAATTGACAACTAAGTTCCCTAAACACAATAAGACAGGAACATGATTTACTGTATATAAGTCCAATGTATTTTAACATGTTAATACAAATAAGCAAACAAACAATTTCATAACATAATTATCTATCAAATCAACGTTGTTGTGTCAAAAACATATGTCTCATTGGCTTACTTTACTGGAATGATATGATCAGTATTTGTTCCTTTGTGAGAGACTGTCTGTAAGGAAACAACATCAGCATTGGCTTATCTGTGTTGTAGATTTTACGACACCACAGACAGACTGACCAGACAGAACTGTTCTGATGTACCACAGCCTACTTTTATCTGGACAGATAACACTGATGAGCCAACATTATCTGCTATCCTGAGGATCTGAACTTAAGCTGACCCAGGTCAACTGTCATGTTTTTTCTGTAAATATTGTATGGCTTTAGGCATAGCTGTGCAATAATGATGTCACTATAAGGCTTTGTTTGTTTGTTTTTTCCTCATATTTACAAACAAGCAATATCTCAATTCAGTCACTGAAAATATATGATTATATGCTATAGACTTTATGTGATGTATCAGATTTAAGTGGATTTTTCATTTGAATCTGACAGCTTGAATCGATGACCGCTCCTCAGTCCTGTGACTTTGCTGAAAGTCATCTACTTACATGCAAGTGATTTAAATGTATATCGCTTTTCCTCTGTCATTTAGACTCACAGTCTACCCTGTCCCATTCTTGCCCCCCACGCCCCACCCCCCCAGTGAGCAACATGGTTTGCAGGCGTGTGTGTGATCTGAATTTCAACATCGGTGTCTGTCTTCGAACAAGACTCCTGAGATGTTGCTGCCTAGATTTCTTGTTTTCTCTCCCCTTGACGACTCCTCTGTAATCGAACAATGCGATAACATCAGTCAAAAGATTGCTAATCACAACAGTGTATTGCGCAAGATATACTTGCCGTAAAAACAGAGTTAATTCTGTCCTTGCAAGTGTGCCATACACACGCTTCCTTAAGATTATGTAATGCACTGTGTGGCACACATAGTACATATCAAACTCATCAGTAGATTTTCACGGCAGACTGAGTCCTCCTCCTGCTGCTGCTGTCATGGGAACAAAAGCTTAGTCTGAATTGTTTTTGGTTTCCAGGCTTATGAAACCTTGAATGCTTGCTGTTAATTTATCTCTGCTCTTACCTTTCATTATCACAGTCATTTCACTTTAAGAGGTATTTAAAGCAAATGTGCCAATATGTTATTATTGCTCATGGATAGTATATACCACAATATAGCTTAAAAATAGGATAGACGAGAAGCTCACTTCAGTTCCTTTGATGTCCATAACCACAGACTAGTTCACAATTTAGTAAATTTAATCCTCAGTTTTTCTTAATGACAGATGGAATTTAGCAATGGAAAAAGAAAACCTTTCAAATGCTGTGCTACATGTATTGTAGAAATATTTTCAATGATTCCTGGCTGAACGGGTTGGCAGCTTGTGTACTAATTGCAGTGAAATTCATAATACAGTTTTTCTTTGCTGGCAATCCGTAACATGGAGAAAATACATGGTGATGATGTGCAGCAAGAGACCACAATTGTGGTTAGGTTCATGTAAGGTCATTTTAAGGCTGTTATGGATGCAGTTAGGATTAAAATATATTATTATTTTGAAATTACGGTGTTGTATTTATATATATACAAAACAACTGTTTAAAATCAGAACACATAGTTGACCAAGGGATTCCATGTACTTTTGTTTTTAAAAAAACTTGCATGGAAATTAAGAAGAAAAGCGGTAAGGAGGTAAGTCTCTGGGTGTTTACTCATTCGTGAATTTCAAAATGTTTATTTGGAGTTGAGTGATATAAAAATTTGAACATTTCTTAACGCAAACTGTAACATACCTGCAGGTGTTGTACATTTTCATATTCCATCTTTTTCAGATGGAGTGCACCACATCATTATTCACTTGTGGTTGTTCTATACTTTTCAGAGGCCCTCAGTTCTATCTTATTGTCCTCTGTGTTTAAGAACCAGAGTGCACTGCTGACAGGAGCATGCGCACAGTTGTTAATTCTTGCCTCAATGTATTTACAGTGGCAAGTAACAAGTATACTTATATTAGTCAAGTGAAAGAACAAATGATAAAATGACTATTCATAAACTGACTTTATGAATAGAATAGATTTATGAATAGATTCCAAAGTCCCTCAGGCCTGATCTTGATCTCTGCCTATCTGACCATCTTGATAAGACTTTCACTGTATGGTATATTCCTCACATCTAACTGCTCTCATTAAATTTGCTCTTGTTTCTCTGTTTCTCTCTCTGTCTTTCTCTTTGGTGTGGTTGAATAACACTGAAATGAGTTGAAATGAGTGGTCATTTGATGAATGTCCCTGCCACATATGTTTTAATGTCCTGTATTTCTTAAACAGTAAGTGTTGTTTGGATTCCCAATAAATTTCCTGCAAATGTTTCAAGGTTTTTGGAGACCATTTGACTTCAGCATACCCAGAACTTTGACAGAGGTGAGATATCTACCAAGCCAGATGGTTCTGCACTCTCTTGGAAGAGACTATGATTCCAAGCTGACCAATGGAAGTGAACTTCATAACCAGCACCAGACAATTAGCCCTCTTTCACCTCCTTGACAGGTTTAAATTGACTGACTTCCCACAGTTCTGAGTAAAAGACTTCCTGCCTCCTCTGTCCTCTGCTTCCTGAAAGTGGTTTTAAAAAGAGTTTTGAAAGGTTCAAAATTTCTGAAGTCTTGCCAAAAAATTGATCACCTTTCTTGACAAGTTTCTTGTCATAAAATGTGGAAAATGCAGTCAGACATTAAAAAAAGTCCCTTGGCTCTATTAACCACACCCTGACAAATGTGGTTTTTATAGAAAACCCAGTGTATGGGCATCAGGACTCATTCATCCATCCATATTCTCGTGCGCATGCAGATTTTGTAAATTATACTTAATTTAAAAAGTCTCAGACTCATGTTTCCTATAAAGGAAAAAAATAATAATAATCACATCAGGAGTAATCAAAACTGTGATATATTCTGATCACCATCAGTTATTAATATTAATTCAAGAAGATGGTAATAGCTAGCCAATGTTAAATATTTTACTGGGTTTTGTATGTGGGATATATGGATCACACAGTATTGCAGATGTTAAACATGTAGCAGTGAGAAAAACAAACATTCTCTCCCTGTTCTCATTGAAATGCCTGTCAGTGGAGCCTCTGTGTCTATGCTGTTTCAGTCTACCATGCAGCTTCAACAAGCCCCACAGAGAGTAGGTACAATAGCAGTAAAGCAGTCAGCTAGACTGGGATTCAGGGCTTGACAGGCACATCATCATATGGAACAGCATCGTCACTGGGGTGTGAAATAAAAGCTATGTTGATTCTTCTGTTTAAGCGAGAACAATGTCAGCGAGTAGTGAGTGCCCCTTAGTGATTCACTGGATCATTTTATTTTAGTCACTCTTCATACAGAAAACAGAACATATGTATGCAAAATTTTTTTTTTAAAAATCTTAATGTATTTATGCACATGTTACAACATGATAGCCTCCCTGACAAGTCTATTAAACATTATCTGGATGCTACTGTCACGTGATCAGACTCTTTATCCTGAGCTGTGCGTTTAGTCTGTTGATTTTTTTAAACTTCTCTCTCTCCACCTGGGATTCTTAAATATTAATAATGTATATTGTAATTATGTTAGTTTGAGATCCCCAAAAGTTGATTCTGTTCATCTGGATGTAACGTTTTCAGTGGGAAAAACGTTGATTGAGCATGCATCAGGACGTTAGTTTGAGACATTTTCTCTGTTCATTTGAGGTTTGTTTATAGTTAGATTCCTTTCACCTCACCAATCTCTCTCCCACTTTATTCTGTTTCACCAGAATGACACGTCTCTGCAGCATCTCCTTAATTTAATTTGCACTCGTCCCTGACCTCTCAGCTTTCTTTCGCCAACTCTAGTCTATGCTCACTGAAGGCACTTTACATTTAAGTGTCATGTCTGAAATTCATGTTCTCAGCCATGGGGCTCTGAGCTTGGTCTGTCACTGCCGACAGACAGCATAGCCAATTTCATTAGTCAAACAATCCATGAGAAAATGACCCCAGCCCAGAGGTACCTGACTGAAAGGAGACGGTAGCGTTTCAAAGAGGAATCGAAACATAAACTGAGTACAACCGACTCAACTCAGACAAAATGACCATTTCTTTTCATATAAAACTCTAAATTAGACTCTTTGTAATTATGAATCATTCAGTTGATTATTAGCCTTTGCTAGATATTTTGCAAATTACACCCTTTGTTTCAACATATGCTTCACACTCATTATTGTACTATTAAATATAATTATTAGTCATGTCACAGAGACATTTCTTTGCACTGTGATTATGATTTAATTCTTACATATTGTAAGTATGGAACATGCTGTAGACACCATTTTGAGGACGTGGAACATGACAAGCCACAATCCTCCTCAAACCTGTTGTTTATTGAAATGCCAGCGAGTTAACATGCACTACCTGACATTTCCAGTGGCCGGTTCAGAGCATGTGGAGAGGAGGTTACAGCAGTGTCATCTTTCATGTAAAGTGGCCTTAGATGACACACCAAGGAAAGGCTGTGGATTTACAGCCATAGTGTTCACAGTGAGAGAGCTCATCCTTCTTCTCTGACCAAGCATGACTCTTGAGAAACCTTTTGTGTGTTAGAGATCAATTTCTACCCTGTCATTAAAGAGTTTCTACTTAAACAGTGTCTTGTTGAATTAGTTTATCCTGTTACAGCTTTTGCACATTTAATCTCATTGATAGTATTTTATAATGATAATGGTCACAAATCTCTCCTAACTGACTTACAAGGCAGAAAGATTGAATACGCCTCGGGCTGAAAATAGACTGAAAGCATTCTCCACAGTCCATTATTCCAGTGAGATCAGAGCAAAGACAAAGTCAAAACAAGACAGCGCAGGCAGCCTCTGCAACCAAGCAGACTGACAGATTATGTGTTTCATAATGTGCTGCATGTGATTTGAAAGAAATGCACCAGGAAGTTTAAGTTTGCATTAATTGCTCAGTCACACTAAAGTAGAAATAGGAAAAATCAGTTATTGTCTGGGGAGTGTACAAATTTTTGTTTTGCAATTTGCAAATTATTGCAAGTAGATGTGGTGAGCAACAGTTTTTTACTATATTTTACCACATTCTATTGCAACGGGAGTGCACAGATCACCTGATGTGAGGCAATCTGTCTTCTATTGTCTGCGCTGATAAGTGCGAAGCGTTTTTGATGTATCTTTTTGGAGCAGGGGACTCAACTAGTTGTAATCTGGTTATGTATAAAAGTAAGATTGCTGAGCACCTATGTCATTTTGCAATTTAGTTATCATCCTGTGAATTTCTGTTTAATGTGATTTCAGACAGAAGGCAACAGATTTGTGACTTTTGCAATCACAATTAATCTTAATTAATTGGAATATTATCACAAACATATTGCATGTAATTGCCAACTCCACCTCATGCAGTCTAACAGCAGACTGACATCTTATGGCTGTTTTATCAGTGTCTCAATGCCAAAGTGGCTTTGAAGATGGCAACTAACTGCACGTGGTTGTACACCTCCCCATCTGTAAAATGAGCATCCCAAATGCAACAAGAACGCATGTTCATTGCACACAGTTACAATAATTTTTGGTGTTTTTCCTAGTGTGGCTGTAGTATTATCTATAGTGTGCTGTGTTGGAGTTTTTGGGGTTTTTTTTAATTACATGCATATTTGAATATTAGACATCATGCGCCATTTTTTTCCTGAATGAGACACTAACTGATCGGGACATTGTAAAAATTACTTGGCATTAAGTCTGTTTGGACTACAGGACTGGGTGTAGAGTGTAGAGGACTGCTGCATCACCTGAGGATGAGCTGTTTTGGACAAATGGTTAGACCCTTTGTTATTAGCAGTGCAGGAGGTGCCTCCATGGGATTTTCTGCATTTGAACTGGTATTTGGCAGAAAAACCATGTGGTGCACCACTAATATGTAGACTCACTCATATGAGACTCACCCAGCACTGCTTGTCTTGTTTGACCTGATGGAATGCCACAGCTGTCAATACATCTAGATAGGTAGCCACATATGCAGCATATAGGGCAAGCTTCAAAAATGAAGCCTACAAAATAGTGATGTGTCATGCGCAAAAGCTTTGTAGTAAATCAGAAAAGCCAACTGCCATTGAGGCAAGGCAAGGCAAGTTTATTTATATAGCACAATTCAACAGCAAGGTGATTCAAAGTGCTTTACAGAGACATTAAAAAACAAAAACAAATAAAAAGCATGATTTAAAATGGAAGAAAAGAAAAAAAAAAGGAACAGTAGATAAAATCAGTAGTTAAAATGTAAGTTTTGAAATTTAAGCTTGAAAGTAAAACAGTGCGGATTTATTGTGCTTTATTCAAATGCAGCTGAGAACAGGTGAGTCTTCAACCTGGATTTAAATAAACTGAGTGTTTCAGCTGATCTGAGGCCTTCTGGGAGTTTGTTCCAGATATATGGAGCATAAAAGCTGAATGCAGCTTCTCCATGTCTGGTTCTGACTCTGGGAACTGATAAAAAACAGGATCCAGATGACCTGAGGGATCTGGAAGGTTCATACTGGGTCAGGAGGTCACTGATGTATTTTGGTCCTAAACCATTCAGAGCTTTATTGAGTGAGAATCGGCTCCCCACTTTTTTTTTTAAACGAGATTTGTTGTGTTGCCATAGTGTTTAACTGTCTTCCCACATACGTCGCACACATGCTGAAAGTAAACGCAGTTATGACCTGTGAACAAAGTCAAGATTGTGTGTTTTGTGGTCTAATGTTTTGTGCCTCGGGTTTCTCATTGGCTCACACTCTTGCGGAGCTGTAGCACGCACATGAATGAGAGGCGGGAGGCGGTTGTAGTTCCTATTAACAGGGTATTGCTGACTATCCCCCGTTTACTTTTGTCTGTATGTCATATTTACAATTAAAAATTAAAAAAGGTTAATCAAGTTTGATATTGATATCTTCATATGGGAATTGATCCTGCAACATGAAACGCTGGTATTGGAAGTATCGATATTTCAGGATCAGTCCACACATCACTACCCCTCAGTCAGTGAGTGAGATGGTAGACAGCAGTGAGCAGGAGAATGCGAGTGTGTCACAAAAACGCATAAATATGACTGACACCCGCAAACAAAGCAGCATCTGGCTGCAGTTTAAAGAAGAAGCAGATTATAACTAAGAGGAGAAACCGCATCAGCCCATCCGAGCTGAGGCATTGGATTTTTCTGAATGTCAACCTGCACTGAGGACATACTGTTTGGCTACTGAGTTTGGTTCTGTTTCTGTTCTGTGGATTTGTTTGCAGTGTTTTGTTTTTGTGTTAAATTAAAATTTTGATTAAAATATTAAACAAAAGTAAGAATACCTGCTTTTGTAACAGGACAGATACAAAATTATGCAATTATAAGGCTTCTCATAAAAACACTAAATGCAAAAGGGTTTATCAACATACAAAGCATTCATATTTGCCAAGTAAGGCTAAAATATGAGGCTACAGATGATAATAAATTAAGAGGCATTTGGAAGCCAAAAGAGCCAGCTCTTCTTTGGGAGCCGTGCTACAAGAGCCAGCTCTCTGAAAAGAGCCGAACTTCCCATCACTACACAGAAATAACCTGTGTCTTAATAGCCAGCAGTGGTATAACTACTATAGTTACAAAGAAGTCCAGCTTTATACAAGTCTATTACTGCCTGTTCCTTGGTTTCTCAGTCAGATCTGTTACGCAGTCACAGTGTCTGCTTTCATAAACCTAAGATGGTGGCAAAAATGCTCTGCTCAAGACTTCAGAGGTAAGACTTAAATAACCAATGGACAAAGTCAACTTTTATATACATTATATTACTGATACAAATGTCTTAATTGAAGAGTTTCTGTCATACAGGTCCTGATGCATAGATGTCAGATCCCTGGAGATGATACTCATAATGTAAGGCCACATTAATCTAAATGAAGATGGTAAATACAGCTGTACCTATCCTATATTGATGTGACCGATAAGAGGACTTCAATCAAAAACACTAGGCCATTAAATGTCAGGGGACCAAGGTCATAGCGTTCTTTAGCCTTTGTCAGATGGTTCACATGGCAACAGTAACTGAAATAAACAGGAATTCAACACATAACCTAGACCTAGACTCATGTAAACACTGAGTGGAATTCCAGGTGTGCCATTGGTATGCAGTGTGTTTGGTTTGGTGAGGTGTGCTCACTTTAGCCCATTACAGTGGGGAATGAGACACAGGCATCACCCATCATTACTGTAATTGGTTAAATTGTGGCTACACATACAAGTATTGCTCTCCACCTGCTGCCAATTTAACAAGAACATCCGATGGATTAAAAAAAATATCAGTAGTTGAAATAAAAGTGTACGTGAGAGAAGCAGATGTTTATGTTCCACCTCCTAGAATGATAGACTTTGACATGGTGTGCACTAGAAACATGTGCTCCAGTATAACCAGAAAAATACTACTACTAGTGTAAAAAGTTAAAGGAACAACATAAACATTTTTAACTTTGAGTTTTTTGGTGTGATTTTGAATACAGCCCTCAAAGAGTGGATGATTTTAGTTAACACTGTTCCTTTGTTTTGTTCTTTTGTTCTCAAAAAATTAACAACAGTGTATGTCAATTATGTGTAATTTAAGCGTCCCCTTATTTACTATTAAATTACATATACGAAGCTGAGAACAATAAGGATGATAACAATTTTAAAAACAAAACTGAAGGAGACCATACATAATACAGGAATCATAAAATAACTAAAACATTCCTCTTTATGTTTACTTAATCTTTTAATACTTCTGCCACAAGCAACATAGGCTTCTGACATCATAGCAAAGAGAAAAAAAACATAGAAAGTTTGATATGCTCCTTTGAAAATCAAAACATTAGCCAACAGACCAAAACTACAAACCTACACAGTCAATATAGCTTTGGCACTAAAGAAATAATCAAAGCAGAACATTTCTCAATGTTAAGGATTTTTCATGTTGTAGGAGCTAAAAATAATTTAACAAAAGAAAAACTGGTAGTCAATCCATTCAACTAAAGTAAACCATCAGTTTAGTGCATGCACACACACTCACTTCTTTACTTACACTTTTCCTCCCACTTGTAGGGCCTCTTCTCACCCATTGTGAAAAGAGGAGATGAATCTGTAGTGTTCTCACCCCTCCTCTGCTCTGGATTGATTTTATGTAGCGTTCCAAGAGGAGAGCGAGATAATGAGATCACAGCATGCATTTTTCATGGACAGGATGAAAGTGCAACAGTCACGGTTCAGAATCTACATTTCAAATAAAACTGCAGCCCACGTCCCTCCTGGAAGAGCCTTTGCCTCAGAAAATGAACTTATCCTTCAGCGTTCGGCCTCCAAAGTGAAGACAGTGATCTTTGCCAATGGCAGGACAAAGGCTGTAAGAGATAATGCTGAGAAACTAAGAAAATCCTTGTTTTTCTTTAAAATGCCTTGATTCATAACATACAGCACAGAATAGAAAAGATGTGACACCAGTGCTAGCATGAGGAATGCAGATCTGACAACGCTTTATCCTCTAGAATGTAATGATCTAAATCCTTAACTAAGAACATGAAATGTAATCCTGCATTTCATGTTCAATGATCAACATTTTGCCGGGGAAATAGTTTCATTTGTCTGTTTCTGAGGATCAGTTTCGGTTCTAACCTGCAAGCTGCCATCTGTAGGCAGCCTGAAAATAGACTTGTCGACATTTTCCCTGGCTGTGTAACAGTGCAAAGGAGACACACAATAACAGTGATTACATTCTGATAAAGGCAGTAATTTCATTGCAGTGGGCAAGAGCTGGTTTGTGAGCAGTGTCAGAGCAGAGAGCATGTTTCAAAATCATCAGATGTCTTGATCTAAAGGTACGTCTCAGCACAGAGACACAGAGAGTGGATTCAGTCATAAAGTTCAGACTCCTCTCATGTAAGGATCTCAGCCAAACTCTGAAGCCTTTTACCCTTTTCAGCAAAAATGGCGAATCACAGTGACAGCTGCTTCTCCTTGTCCATGTTTGCTGTGTACAAGAGTACATGACAGCTGCTGAAGGATTTGTGAGGTTTTTCACCTTTAGAGCTCCAGCAGTTGCTGAACACTGGTACAGTGCTTTATTTATCAGTTAAGTCATATACATACACAACATATTTAAACTATTTTTTGTATTTTTGTTCACATCTCTCTAATGGTTCTGATGAAATACTTGACAGGGCCAACAAGAAGAAACACAAAATATCGATTTTGATTTACTACCGTTTTTTGCACTGTATTATCACATTAAGATTGATGAAGTTGTAACATGAAGAAATATCCTTTCATATAAGTAAAAGTAATTGGTTTTAAAGAAACTGTGGTGGACTGTTACTACTGCAGCTCCACGTGCTGAAATAATTTTCCCAGCTTCTCATTTGCTTTGCTTAATCCTCCTTTTTTTTTTTTTAAACAGAGATCATGATACTCTGGTCCCACATATCCTGAGTGATGGCTGACACATTTGTCTGTGCATTGCAAATTGCATATGGACATGAAAAAACACTTTAAAAGCTAGAGTTTATAAGAATAGGGAATTACACTGGAAGAAAATAGCTGAACACACACACACACACACACACACACACACACACACACACACACACACACACAGATATTAACTCTGGTGCCATGCGTTTCTCATTTCTCACTCTGGCCTGTCAAGCTGAAAGATCAGCTCTTAATGGAAATGCTGACTGTTTTATTTAAGCGCCAAATGCTCTTCTCTTTGTTTGTACAGTTAATGTCTAAGTCTTCACTCTGCTTTGCTCTGAAAATGTCTATGAAAGGTTTTTTTTCCCCTTTTTTTTTAAACCCAGTGTTTTAGCTTGTTTCCCAGTAAAGCGGTGTCTTGGTCTTCTTCGAGTCACAGCATGAAAAAGCACCGGACAAGACATTTTTTTTGGTACAAAGTGGTTTTACACAAAAGTATAGTGCAGCCCTTCTTCAACTTCAGTTGACATGTCTTCAACACAGTGCATAGAGATTCAAATAAGTATTAGAAAGAATACTTATTTCTTTAAATTCTGTTAACATCTTATTTTAACTTCTGAAGGTTTTAAACTCTTTTCAAACTCAGGGATTTACAACAAGTATAATTAAAGATGAAAAAATGAAGATGGAAAATGGGAAGTGCCTTCTTACTACAGATACCCATTTTTAAAGATATTTTCTTTCTCTCTACCATAAATAAATTACTGTATGTGTTGCATATAATCTTTTGTCTTGTATAACCACTACAAAAATGATGAACCATGTATGGTAAAACCGGCCTTTTGGAGCAATCTGGAGATATTTGTTGGGTTCACCTGCTGCTGGTTGTATTTTATTACATTTGGGGACAAAAAAATTGTGTCTTGTCAGGTTTGCTAATTATCGTACAGTACCCCTCCTGTTTAGCTGGGCACAGTCCCCCTGTTTTTTTCCCTCCTTTGCACTGTGCAAACTTGTCCAAAGCCAGTTACCCACCACACACTGGAGAAACATAAAGCCAACTAAAGTTTAGGACTTTTTTCAAAGAGCCCAAAACACAAGAGATGCAGGCGAGGAATTATGGGTAAAGGACTAAACTAATAATGGGGCGAAAAGTATTTAATTTGTTAACTTTCAATTTGAAGCACTGTGTCCATGTATGCTTGTTCACTGGGAGCCATTGCATGTTTCTGACAAGTACCACCATGCAGAGAGACTGCTCATTAGAGTCTCCATGGCAATGGGAGAGTGAGGAGGAAGAGTGGGGAGGCTTGTGAGGACCCATGTGGAGATCTCCATTGATCTGGACGAGACTGTAGCTGGAGAGGATGATTCACTCACTCGCTCAAAAAAGAAAACAAGACCACAGAGTGGTGAGAGATTATAAGCACAGCCCAGAGAACATTCTTTAAAGAAAACAGAGCCATGACTTTCTCAAATTCACACTTCAAATCACAGTTTTGTAACTGAAGACCTGACTGTGAAAGAGCCCGCTAATGAGACTGAAGGGCCATTTTATTAGCACACTGGGTTAGTGTTCTTGTGTCATGCGTACGCAAGTTTATATGCATAAAGACAAAAAGTGTCATTAGCAGCTATATTTTTTAACAGGGACTTGACTATCAAATCATAAGATGTAAGGCTTCATGAACAGACACAAGCCTCCCAAAACTATTCACTTGTCTGTCTCAGCCTCTACATCTTCTTGTTATTGAATTTAAAATCCTTCTTATCACATTCATGGTCTTGAATAATGAGTCCCCATCGTATTTTGAAGAAATCATAGTACTTCAGGTGACCCCAAACCATCCCTTAATGCAATGTGCAATGTGCACTGGCTGCTGGGAGCTTCCCATGACGCACTGTGTCTTTTCTCTACTCATCTCTTTTCACTCTGCATTCAGTCATTAACTATTATTAACCTCTGACTCTCTTCCACAGTGTGTCTTTGTCCTGTCTCCCTCCCCTCAACCACAATCTACTGCAGTTGATGACCGCCCCTCCCTGAGCCTGGTTCTACTGGATGTTTCTTCCAGTTAAAAGAGAGTTTTTCCTTCCCACTGTTGCCAAGTGCTTGCTCATAGGAGCTTATCTGATTGTTGGGATTTTTTCAGTGTTATTGTAGGATCTTTACCTTAAAATATAAAGTGATTTGAGATGACTGTGTGTGTGATTTGGTGCTATATAAACAAAATAGATTTGAACTAAATTGAAAATTTTGTTGAAAATTGTCATCTCAAACCTTCTCTTGGCTCAGGTTTTGTCTATTTTTGGTGTCTTTTTTCTGTCACATGATAGCATTTATCTCTGCTAATCATTGACCCTCACTATGTATTTTTATTCTGAACAATTCAACCCCCATTTTCCATTTGTTAATGGAAAATGGGGGTGAAGGGATTTATATTTGCTTAACCACACTTCTACAGTAAGCCATGAGGTAGTTCAACTTTACTATCCCACCAAAATGTGGTAGGAATTAATATATAAATTTATTTTTATTTTCACTTCCAGTTGTAGCAATCTTTTTTCCTTTAAAAATACCTGTTTTAAAATGCTTAGTTGTCAGCTAGCTACCCAACTTTCTGCTTTAGTCTAATTCTGTTAAACCTGCTAATTTCTCTTTTCATGTATACCCCGACATTAGCTTTTATTTTAACAACTTCATTTTAAAATCAACTTCATTTTTAAAATCCTGGTTCAACTCCAATTTTCTTATGCTCAATGAGGATAAAACTGAAATCCTTCTTATCGGCACTAAATCCAACCTACTGAAGGCAAATCATTTCACTCTCACTATTGATAACTCCACAGTTTTCCCTTCACCTCAGGTTAAGAGCCTTGGTGTCATCCTAGAGAGCTCACTATCCTATAAATCTCACATCAATGATCTTACCAGAACTCACTCCTACCCTTCAGGAACTTCACTGGCTCCCTATAAAATTCCGGATATCGTACAAGCTTCTTCTGCTCACCTTCAAGGCCCTTCATAACCTTGCTCCTCCTTACCTTTCTGACCTGTTAAGCACTACCTCTTCTGCCTGCTCACTTCGATTTTCTTCTATCCAGCTTGCTGTGCCTTCTTTCCGCCTCAGCACCATGGGAAGCAGAGCTTTCAGTTGCAATGCTCCCAGGCTGGGGAACTCTCTACCCTCAGATATAAGAAACATTGGTTCTCTCCCCCAGTTTAAAATCTCAACTCAAAACCCACCTGTTCAAATCTGCATTATCACTGTGAACGTATTTTATCTTGTGGGTTTTTTTGTTTTGTTTTTTTTAATTTTTCTTCGTTTTGTCATTGTTCTACTATGTGTTTTATTCTGTTAAGTGTCCTTGGGTGTCTTGACAGGCGCTTTTATATAAAAATTATTATTATTATTACTATCATCATCATCATCTGTCTCTGCATTACACCAAATCTTGTTTTCTACTGGAACACTGACTTTTCTCAGGATTTGATAAAAATTGCAGCAGTTTTAGTATTTTGTAAGTCACCAACAATCAGCAGCCACACAGCACAAGCTGAATAAAATGATTATCACCATTAGATCCACCAAGTCTTGATCTGCCACGCTTGATGATGTCTATTTTAAATCTATAAATGTCAGTTTTAAAGACAATGGTGGCTGTAGCTCAGGAGACAGTACAGGTCTGCTAATTCGAAGTCTGCATGAATTTGTATGAAAATGTGTGAATGAGACATGTTGTAGAAAGTGCTTTGAGTGTTCAAATACAGTAGAAATACTGTACTATATAAGAACCAGTCCATTAAATCTAAACTGATGGAAGAAGCTGCCTGTCTCAGGACCCCACCTGCATATTCTACAATGCTACTGGAACAATGCTTAGTGGAAAGAAGACTTATTGGTCTCTTTGGCAAAAAAACACAAGGAAAAACTAAAAACATTACCATGAACTTAATGTGTTACTCCACCCAAAATTTCTTCCTTGTAGGGATTCAAGGACAACTGTAAAAGAATGGCTACGGTTATGTGAACTAAGCTGTAAGCGCATAACAATTAACACAATAATATGGATGCTTGCATGGCTGACAAACGACGAGAGAAACAACATACTGTAAACAAAAGATGTTATATGGTTTACACTAAACAAAAGGGCTGTCCTCTGAGAGTGTCACATTACATGCCACATAATTAGAGAGCTACCAAGATGTGAACTTTTAAAACTCAGTACATCAGGTCTGCACACTTCTTACCTTCATTTGTCTACTCATAACTTTCAGTTGCCGCTCTGCTTCAGCCTTCTGCTCGTCCAGCTTTTTGACCAGATCTGCAATGGTAAATTCAAGGTCTTTGAGAACTTCTGCCCAAACACTACCATAGCTGAGGTCTAGCTTACCATAGGTTTAATAATTCAGCATGCACTATGAGCAGCACAGTTTTCAGTATTGCGGAGTGCAACCAACTTACAGCTTAACATCTATTATATAAGTAGCAGTGTCTAGCTAGTAAGAGCAATATCAAACTAAACCCATCCATTAGAATTTGTCAAAACACAGTGTGTCCAGCCATATGAAATTAGCCAGCTGCAGTAATGGAAAGTCAATGACAGATGAGTTACAGCATGCACTCACTTTGCATGGCGCTTTTATACACTCTCAGTTGCTAGTTTATGAGCTTTCATTAATGCAGTCTATTCCAGCACTCATTCAATAAAGCCTACGTTCATGAATCTGAAGCTCAGTTTTTGTTAAAACTGTTGAAAGATGTGATGTTTCACCTCTGTGGACACGTTTCTAATACTTTGCCACCTTATTTATGAGCATTTATGAGCACTTCCAAGTTATGACTCCACAAAACATTAGAGAATTGCAGGGAACCCCTATTTGAACCCCTATTTATATGAACTTACTTTCCATGTCCAGGACAGCTTGGTTGGTGTGACAGTTAACAGCCCTCTGCTGCTCCACCTGGTCCTCCAGCTCGAATATGGTCTCCTTCAGCTCCTTCACCTGGTTCTCAGCCTGGATTCCCGCCTCCTCCAGGGAAGCCACTTGGTTGCATAGCTCCAGTTCTCTCTTCTCAGCCTGCTCCTGAAGCTGCTGGCATTTCGCCTCCACCTGTGTACATGTAAACATACACGAGCTTACGGTGACTTTAAGAAATCATTGTGCAAAACAGACGTGCAGTTAAGTCACCTTTGGTTAAAGAAAGAATAATAATGGATTTCACTGTATATATATGTCAGAACATTAAGTAAAAGGTGATTGCTTCATTTTTTACCACAACTCCTCAATGGTTGTGAAAAATAAAACAAACAACAAAGTTGTGTCTGACATCAATAATTTGGCATTCAGCAAAATGAGTGTTGTGAAAGATGGCACCAACTCTGACTAGTTCTGACTACATCATGGTGTTGTTTGCTCCACTGAAAGCTGAAGTCAGAGTTCCACAATGATTGGTGCTTTGAGAAATGACCCTGTAAAGTCAGTCTTTGACAGAACAATGTACTGAAACGAGACAGGGATGTAGTCACGCAGAACACCCTCCAACTGACACCATGTGGCTCTAATAGATCAAGATGTTTGTAAGTGAACTTATGGAGTGGTCTCACCCTCACGCCCATGTGCCTGAGGAGAGTTATGCGACTCTGAGGGTCCACCCTACTGTTGGCACCACAGTCACAGTCCAGTAATGATGACATCACTAAGCTCTTGGTGACACATTTCACTTTGGAACAACAACCGTCAACATGACCCCTAACACATACTGCCTCAGCCATTCTCGGATGTGTGGTGTTGTAGGGGAAAACCAAAATGAATACCAAGAAACATATGAAAATCATTTAAGTGGCAATGAGTTCATGCACTGCAGTGGTGAGGTACTCGGCACCAATGTAATGGTCATGTCCACACCAGTGTGAGAGAAGTTTGCCCTCAGTCACACTCAAGAGTTATGAAAATCACGTGGCGTTTCCTTTCAGTCATATTTTTAATCATTAAGATTCAAGACCCTCTTTTCATTATGAAAGCAAAACAAAATTAAAGCAATAAGAAGTTCTGTACTTCTCAAGTACAATATATGCACAAGATTACAAGATATTACGGACAACTATGGCTGCTGTGTTTTGCAATTCTATACACAGCTTACAGTAAGAGCGGATGAACAAATTGCTGTTTTGGTCACAGCAAGTCATATAATTTACATCACAGGACCACTTTAAAAACAGTCCACAGGATCCATACTAAAACTGTGCGGAGGTTGAAATGATCAACGTTGAATTTTGATAGGTTTATTAAGTTGAACTTAACTTACCCAGTATGATAATAATAAGATATATATATATTTTTTTTCTTTTTAATTTTTACCCCTATTTCATGGTCAAATTTGTCCATAAGCAAACATGATAAATGAAGTTCTTACTGCGCACATGCCACTCGGTTGCTTCCACTGAGGGTACTAACTACAGAGAGACAAGATATGAATATGAATAGTTTCCAAAATGTCAAGCATATTTTCTTTATAGTGCATTTATGTGTTTAATCAACTGACCTAGTGAAGGTGCAATAAATATATTATGAATGCCAAGATGGAAAATATGTTATCAATCTTGCACCTCTCTTACCTTAGACACGGAGGCTCGCACATGCTCAGTCTCAGCCTGTGCCTGAAGCAGCTCCTGTCTTAGTTCTGTCAGCTCCACTCCCAGCTTGTCTCTCTCAGTGTGGGCTGTCTTTAGCAGAGTCTGCAGCTCAGTGTTGTCGCTGGCACTTTGCATAGCCTTCAACTCAGTTACCTTTTGCCTCTCAATGTCCACCTGTGCCTTTAGCCTGCTGTTTTCCAGTCTCAGACCCTCAGCTGTCGCTCTCTGGTCTTCTGCAGCTTGAGCTGCCTGACCTCCGGCTTCCAGCTCTCTGTCCAGCTGGGCTTGCAACCTGTCTAACTCCTCTCTGAGGCAGTGCACCTGGCTCTGGGCCTCCTGGTGCTCCTCCTCCAGGGCCCGCAAGCTGCCCGTTAGTTGCTGCTGGATATCTACTAGCTTCTCCCGTTCAAAGTGTGAACTCTCCACCACCTCGGCATACCTCTGCTCCAGTTCGGCCAGTCGAGGCCCCTGGCTACCCAGCTCCTCCTCCCTCTGGGCCTGAGCCTGAGCCTGCTCCTGAAGCCGGACAGCGAACGTTTCATTCTTCTGGGCCAATACCTCCAGACGCTCTCTCTGCTGTTGAAGTGAGGTCTGCAGGAGCCGTTTCTCCTCAGCCAGACGCTCGTTCTCAGCTGTCAGCTCCTGCACCACTTGCTGTTGGTCAGCCAGCTCCTGTATTGTTGCCTGCAGTTCCTCCGATGTGCTGTGGTGGCTCTCCTCCATCTTGTGAATCTGTTCTGTTAGGCTCTGCAAGGAGATGTCCTGACCTCTGGCGCTGTTAACTGCCCCTGCTTGATCAGTGCTCCCACTGACACCACTGCTTGCTGATTCTGAGCGTGATGGGATCTTCTCAAACTCTGAGGAGTCAGGTGACGGTGACCCCTTGGTGATGTCAGAACTGGAAGATCCAGAGGTTTTGAGTGGGCTGGCAGTAGAGGGGAGACTATGCTGTTGCGGAGCTGAAGAATCTGAGGACAGGCCATTCACCAAAGGCTTGGAGGAGGTGCTTGTGTTTGTACTACAGATAGATGACGCCTCCAAGCTAAGCAGCTTTTCCTTCAGTGCCTGGTTCTCCTCCCTGAGGGCTGCCAGCTCCCTCTGAAACTTCCCATTCTTCTCCCTCAGCTCTCCAACCAGCAAAAGGGCCTCCCCCACCTGTCCTTGCTCGCGATCGGCTGCAGGTTCTTGAGGTGAAACAGAATTGGATGAAGGTGAGGAGGAAGCAGAAGAGGCTTTACCCTTACAGCGTTGTAACTCCATCCTGAGATTGCTGATCTCTAAGTCTTTAGCCTTTGCCTCAGCAAGAAGCTCCTTCACCTGGCATTCCAGAAGACTCTTTTCTTGGCCCTCTGCCTCTGCACGAGATTTGGCTGAAGTACGTGTCTGCCTTGTCAGGGTGGAGAGGCTGGAAGTGCTGGCACTGGAAACCAGTCTCTTTGTGGAATTGCTCTTCAGCTGGTCCCTCAGAGAGCTGCGGTCTCTTGTTATGGCAGAGGGCATTTCTCTAGGAGCTGGGATTCCAGACTTCTTGACAGTTTGTGCACCTGAAAAACATACAAAAAAGTACATAATGAAACTGTGTTTAATTAACCATTGTCAAAACTGATTTATAAGTGTAAACAAAAATTTTCATTCCCTTTCTCAGCTACACAGCCACTTTAGCAGTCGAGGACCACTTGTTATAAAGACTTCTTACATGCCAAAACAAATCTAAGCCTCTACATCTGATAGCTGCTAAAATCATAACTATAACCTTCTAACAAACTACATTCAACACTGAGTAGCTAAATAAGTAGAACCACTGTTTCCAACAAATGTGTAAATTTCATAAAACCAATACAAACAATATTATTTACAAGGATCTAACTTGGTAATTGTGTTTAATAGCTAAAGTGAACTGGATCAAACAGTCATTTAATTTGAAACTGAAAAATACACAGAAACAAAAGAGTCCACTTGAACTGCAAATGTAAATCCTGTTATGATACAGAGTCCAGATTTATAATTTGCAACTCATGCATCAAAAGATAAACTTGTTCTTTGAAATATTATCATGTAGCAGGCTTCATACTGACGAGTGGAGGTTAACAGAATCAACATACCCCTAGAACCAGGAATGTGTTAGCATCATGTGATGACACCAACTGAACAGACAGTGCATCACATTCATACTTGTATTATTCAGCACATGGTCACTATACCCTATTCACATACTGTTCTCTGTTTGGACAACAGTACATTTGCCTGACATTGTCTGTTGTTTGCTGTAACCATTCATGACTGCAGCAGAGCTTAACTGCATCAATGTGGGCAGCAGCCACGAGGCCTTTCCAGACCCCTCTCAAATATGAAGAGTATTTACTGATGCCTGGCGTGAGTTGTGTGCCGCCTGAAAACGCTGTATTGTTTGTTTTCAGATCATCAGCAAACAGCGAAACAGACACAAGGGGCCTGCTTGTTTCAAAGGATGACAAAGGTCCCTGTGCACGTGGAGCAATCAGGCACAGAGCAGTTTAAGCAGAGCACAGACAGAGACAGCACTGTCTCTGTCTCTCTCTCTCTCTCTCTCTCTCTCTCTCTCTTATACATGCAGCTTCATCGTCAAGCCCCCAAAGCAAAGGCTAGACAGGCATCCTGTGAGAGGAGATGGAGCATCACCCTGAGCAACACGCGCACACACTTCAAGCATAGACACAAACAAAACGGAAAAAACAAATGGACTCGTTTCGAATGGAAATCCTATACCCCCGTGGGTTCTTTAAGTACTGTGCCATTGATAGGCTCTGTGCACAGACTATCCCCTCATTCAATTAGGTAGAAACGATGGCAGAAGCTGCCAACACTGGCACAATTTCTGGGGTACAAAGCAGTTTAAGATTCCTGCAGTGAGAAGCTTTGCTGCAAAAGCAGAGCAGTAAAACCATATCAACTGTGTCAAAGTTTCCAATGATGAACTAAAATCCTTAAACAATCAGATTTGAAAGGCAATCGTAGACTATGCAAATGAAGAATAGTAGCATGGGCTCTGGACACTGTGTGTTGTCACTCCTTAAAAGATCTGCCACATGCCTGAAATGAAGGGATGCTACAGTTTATAAATGCAGAACCTCTTATCCTGTCAGGTAAACTGAGACCCAGTTCTTCACAAAGATCCATAGAACTGCATCAACATTCACAGTTACATGTCTGCATTTCACAGATGATAAACCTATGACTGACAGAATGAGGACAGAACGCAATCCTAAAGTCCCATGAAAGATGTTAACATAAAGTCAGCCCTGAATGTTTACTACATTTTACTATGCACTACTGGAAGCATCATCCACACGTGGGAGGCAAAGAGACACCTACCAACTCATATTCTAATGATGGGTGCTAATAAAGAGAGGCTAAATAGGTCTGTGTGTGAGAGAGAGAGTCTGGAGTGATTAAGATCAGGCTATTTCCTTGAGAATGACTGATGCCAAGAATGGGACTGTGGGCCAGCCTTCCATTTGCTGTCCCTTCATCTTCTGTTTTCTTCTTGCTCTTAGTGAATAAAACCCAGATGGAGCACATGAACTCACTCATCTTTAGATCACCCACCTCTTTAACCATGACATCACCACAGCTGCTTCATGTGCACAAAGAAATGACACCAGTCTCAATGCCAGCAGTTAGCACATGCAAAAAGAGACACTAAAGAGCCACTAGTATACAGAGTCCAGTAGTTACAGAACCAAGATTTGGATGCAAGGCTCCATATCAGAGGTGCTTTGCACTCCAATGTATCCAAATTCTACCAATTACCATTAATTAAAACCACTTAAAGTATGTTTCAGTCCGAAATATTACAGTCAACAAAAGACTGATATTTACATCTGCAATAATTTATACGTGGTGATGGTTCTGTTCCACAAGCTATCTATTCTGCTATGTGCATAAATGGAAAGTCAGAGGAAGGGAGAGCAGCAACAGGACCTCTGTACAGAACAGAGCCGACACTGATTAAGTCAGATACAACATGAAAGTAAGAGCTGGGGTGGCAGTGGGTTACAAAATGGCTTGGAAATACATGCTGATAGAGTTTTAATAGCATGCTCTATATGAGATTTGGTAATTGGATGAGTAGAAGACTACTGATTGGCATTGAGATCAGCTTATTGTCTGGGATTTATGGCAGGTACAGAACAGGTTTAGAACAGGTTTAAGTTCCTTAAGGTTACTGAGCATTTGATATTACTGCTGACAGGTAACAGTATTTTTTTAAAAAACATTTACTACTCCAGTTAGTTCGTTTCCAAGACACTAGCTGGAGAATATTTATTACTTTATACTCAAACTACCATCCTAATTGGCTAAACGTGGACTGACTTCCTGGGAAGAAAGAGTCTAAATTAGAGTGTGGTCAATGATATGAAATATAATAGCTGATTAAAGAGTGCAAATCCGAAGAGTTTTTACTGAGACATTACAGTTGACATGGGCATGAAAAGGCACTTATAATATACTTTCCTTATAAATAAAAGGGTTTCACAAATGTCCAAAAACCAAGAAAGTAAACAAAAGAACTATTAAAAAATTTAACCATCTCGTTTTCTGAGAGTAAAACATACCACTCTGTTTACTTACTAATGAAAGAGAGAAAGCAGGTGTGTTAACATCACTAATTAGGTGTCCCTCCCATCACTTAATTCACACACCACATTACAGCAATCTGACTGTTCAGCCAAAGAAGTAATATTAGCTGAGGGCATGAGCTGCAGAGAAAACACAACACAAACTTCTATTTCTAATTAATCTAATGTGCAAGAACTGCATTTACTGTAGGATCTTCAAAGAATAACATTTCCACTGTGGGTGTGAAAGTGCAAACCTTTCACAAATCAAAGCTAAAGCAGAGGTAGTTAGCAGTTATCTTCCCCTTAATTTAGTACTGTCTTTGATGTAGGTCGGCTCAGATCCAGAATCTTTCATAGCTACATCTGAGAAGCACTAAATCCATGAAAAGGAGTGGAATGGGTAGGTAAATGGCATACTGAGGGCTGTACCTCCTCTAGCAAGAAATAAATCTGCATGCAGTCTATGGAGACTAGCTCTTATTAATAGGAAGATAAAAATACTGGGAAAGGCCAGCTTTGAACAAAAAGGAGGGAATCTTTCCCAGAGCACATTCACTGTTATATTCAGTGTATCAGGAACCATTTTAGTCCTCGTCACAAATATTAATGTGTTGACTATAGCTGCCCTGGAATTTATATATACAAGCTACACCACCACTGTTTATACAGCAACTATAAAAACAGCATGCATGCTATTGTGGAGACGGCCCATATGAAATAAATGTGTTGTTTACATTAACTAATTATGTAACTGACTCAAACAGAATGACTTCTAGT
>VUQG01044169.1:0-12634 GCA_015106755.1 Etia nguti | reverse complement strand
ATTGTCTAGTCATCACTTTGTGCCCTGAAGCTTGGGCAATTCAATTCAGTTCAATTCAATTTTATTTATGTAGCGCCAAATCACAACAACAGTCGCCTCAAGCCAGTGCGCACTTGGGTTATGTGGCAGGACAATCTGAAACACACCAGCTAGTCCACCTCTGCATGGCTAAAACCTCCGCAAAATTAAGATTTTTGGAACGACTTGGTCAAATGATGCTTAGGCATGAGCTTACACAGCCCATTCATGTTTGAAAAACCTCCGCACAACAAGAAGGGAGGGACAAAATTCCTCCACAGTGACGTGAATGACTCACTGGAAGTTATCACAAATGCTTGACTTGCAGGTCTTGCTGATAAGGGTGGCACAATCAGTTATTAGGTATAGGAGCCAATTACTTTTTCACATAGGGACGGGTAGATTTAGATAGCTTTTTCCTTTACTGAATGAAATCATTTAAAACTTGCCTTTTGTATTTATTCAGGTTATCTTTGTGTATCATTAATTACTGTTTGATGATTCGAAACATGTAAGTGTGACAAATATTTAAAAAAAACTAGGGAATCAGGATACCTTTTCCCTGCACTGTATGTCTCACTGCTTTTCAGTGTGTGGCTGTCTGTTATGGCTGAGTGCTTATGCTGGCTGAGGTGTCTCAGTGGACTGTAACACGTTTGATTAATTTATCTGACAGATACTGCATGAGGAGCTCTAGGACCATACCCGTTTTCCTCCTGCCTGACACATGCAGACAGGGCCCTGCTGGGACCATGCGCTATGGCTGAGTGTGGTGTCTGGGTTGTGCATAGTAAAATTCACACACAGTATGGGGTCCATAATACCTGAAGCACACCTCTGTCTCCTGGCTCTGCAGATCATTGACCCTTAACCATTATCTGACATCTTCCTTTTTCTTCAGACAGTGAATTCAGGCACTATGAGAAAAATGACACAAGCTATAAGCTCATTAATAGGAAACAAAGTCAAAGTCATCAGGTGTGGCAAGCAAACCTCTACTCCATCATTGAATGAAAGCCAAGTTTACAAAGAAGACACTGGATGTTAATAAATAACTATAGTATTGACACTAATAATTAAAGCTTGTCTCCCCTAAATCACCGGCATGCACCTAAAGAGTATTCCTCGACTAGTGCTGATCATCACACCAATAACCTTCGCATAGCCCACCTATAAAAATATCCTCCTTCTATGAGACAGCTCGTCAGTATTCCAGGTTTCCATTTGAGTCTCCTCAGTTACACTGAGAAAGCACTGCACTGACATGTCATTCAGGAGAATTGCAGAAGAAACACAAAACACATTAAGGTGTCTGTACTTAAAAATGTACTGCTCTCAAAAACTCCTCATGTTGGTTGGAGTCATCAACTTTAGCCTTGATGTAAAAAGAGCCTACAAAATCTACACAAAGGGAGTAAGAATGAGATACGATGCGATATGACATGAGATACGGCAATAACATGACACAGTTTTGCATTTTTACAATATAATTCAGTGTTTACACGGCTCAAATCTATTTATTTATATAAGAAATCTCCTATGATATTGACTGGCACTTTGTCACAGGTGTAACACGTGATAACAATTAGATATTTTAAAAAATATATAAGAAAGCATCATATATGCATGTAATATGACTACAGTTACAGCTACATCTCAGTTACATCTCAAACCTATTTATACAACAAATATATATTATATTATTATATTAATAAGAGATAACATCTTATGACAGCCATTGCTACTTATAAAGGCAATGTTGCTCTCTCTCTCTCTCACTGGTATAACCACTGAACATCACGTGACATGCAAACACGTGATCAATAAAGGATCAATAAAGGAGGAGAAATGCAGAAGTAAAACAATGTGAATATGAGTTTTGCGTCTTTGTCTAATAATAATATTAATATTACTAATATTATAATAAATATTAGATTACAATAATCTGATATTAAAAAACAAAAAAAAACCCTGACTAACCAGAACTCTGATCACACAAACATCAGTGACCAGAGTGAACACAGATGTTGCTGCACAGATGTGAAAGAAAGCCGCGATCCTTAGAAGCCCCCATTTATAAAGTTATGTCTTTTCAGTCCCCGTCATGCTTGTTATTTATAGAGCAGGGCAGCTTCATCTCCCCTCTTCTTGCTCACTCCACAGGGACTCCTCTGAGTGAAAGCTTTACTGAATTATTGATTAGGAGTTTTAAATAAGTCATCAGGATGAGGCTGGGTTTTAACCCGTTGTCTAACAGTATGGTAGAGTTGGTAAAGTGCCAGAGGGGATAAGGGGATAGACTCCATTAGCAAAAATAACAGTTTTGACTCATTAGTGTGACATGCTGTGAGGGTAGGCCACAGTCTGCATAGGACAGACAAAGGTGGGATAAGACTGGCAGTCAGAGGAGCTTTTTTTAGAGACTGCTGTGAGTGTGTCTCTGCCCCATGACTCCATATTTTTTCCCATTACACCTTCCATATTCAGTCAGCTCCATTCTTTCTAATCTTATGAAGTATCGCAGTGTTTCAAGCAGCTCCATTGTAATGCATAATTTGCATTACAAAGCCAATAACTAAGGAGATAATAACTACACAGAGATGATATTTTTTTTCAGATTATAATAAAACATGAGTTTAAATCTATTCAATTCTATTCATGGAAAGAGAACATCACAAATCAATTTCTAAAAGACTGAAGACTGTTGCACTAAGGTGAATTTGCTCCCTAATTAGCGCAAGAATTATGTTGTTTATCTTCCAAAAGTGTGCACAATATCACATCTGACCCACTTCTCATAAATCTCCAAAAATAATAAATTATGCATTAGTTCTTATTAAACAATAATATTCTTTACTGACTTTTGCACAAAAAATGTGAGGTTATCATATGGGACAAACGACTGTGCACTGCTTAATCATGTTTCCAAAATCCATGTGCATGTTTTCCTATTTTTTAAGGAAACTGAAACCTGCCTGACACCACAGGCACAAAATACAGGTGAGAAAAGACTCAATTTACTGCTTGACGAGCGTGATGACAGTTCTGCTGCAGTGTGCCTTAGAGCCCAGTAAGCCTTGATGGCTTGATAGCTTCATGTCAGTACGTAATGTCACTTATCCGCTAGGGAGCAGCTCATGTGCTTATAACCCACGTGAAAGCTGACGGTATCACTAATGCAAGCCCGATGACACATTACAGCGTCAAAGTCAACATTTTTATCCCAAAATGTCACGAAGCAAATGTTGAATATTTTACACTCTGCACACTCAAAAAGTAAATCTTCTTCAAACAGATATTTACTCTCCTTCCACATCAATAAATGCAAACATCCAAGACATTTCAGAGCATTACATCACAAATGGTTGAAAGGCCACAGAGCATCACCCCAATCTATATTCAAATCCCATCATTCCCCACTGTGAGAATATTTTGGAACTCTGATTTAGTATTGAAAGCAGCAAGCTAAATGATGATTGCCATGAGCTGTATGCAGGGCTGACCGTCGCTGCTATTTCATGTGTCACATTTAATTCTCAACACGCTCAATGGCTTTGCTTTTTTGACACGTTTGACACATCCACTTATTGTCTATCTTCATATGTCTTGACGTGCTCCGCCTCACTGCAGGTGCAGAACAACACAGATGGCCCGGAGGGAATCATACAGCAAAAACATCCACTCTTTTCACATTTGTCCTACAACTACACACAAGGTCAGAATATGCCTGTTAGCCTGGGGTTCCCTTTAGAAATTTATCTCAACTGAGTGAAAGTAGAGTTCATATTTTGATGAAATCTATTTGAAGAGACCAACATATTTTGGAATTTGGGCACATAAAAGGAAAACGAAGATGATAAAATCTTTCAGATGTTTTTATTTCTGCACATGAACTAGACACCAGTTAAGATCAGCAACCGGGATGAAAAACAATCTCAAAGGGAACTTGTGTTACACAAAAAGATTACATTTTTCACTGATATAAAACAGTCTTACCCTCCAGAGAACCAGCCTATTCATTTATGTCCTCTGTAATGGACATTTGTTTTTGGTCTATATCTTTTGACTTATTTGAGTTTCCCTACCAAGTCCTGGTGTACTAAATAGAGGACATCCTGGGCTTTCCATTGATATCTCATGTGTTTGGGTGGCCTCTTTTAGCTCCAAAGAGGCAGGAAATCACAAAACAAGTTCAATGGGAAGATTCTTTTTTCCTCGGTTCTCAGGAGGATATGACAGCATCACAACTATATTTTAAAGAGGTTTTCCTCTACGGTGTATTTCTGTATTCAAATTGAATTGGATACCAGAAATTTCCAAGCAAAACTAGGCCAAAGCAAGTTTGTAATGAATTTATCATGAATAGCACAAATTGGGCATCTGTTCTTGTCCTTGGGTGTGAAAATGCTTTGAAAAAGCAAACTTTGGTTAATTAGAGCTCAATCCAGTGAAAGCTGATCATGGTCTAATTGTGTATGAAAGAACTGAGAGCCTCACTTGGCTGTGGTTTCTGAGCTCCTCTGGAGTCTTTTGTCAAATAGAATTCAATTATCTGCGCTTCTGCACAAGAGCCCTTTGAAGAAGAAATTCACCAGAGCACAGCATCCACACACTGTGTGGATGGGCTGCCATAAACAAACACAGCTTTCTCCCACACACAGGATTTCCAAGGGCATGCACAACATTAATTACTGCAAACAAATCCCTGTCATTATCACCCATCATATTTGTTCTACGTGTAATATGCATTTTGCCATCATGTAGTTGTTCTGTTTAATAGCCAATGCAAAGTTTAATACCACCACACATAGTCATGGATAACAAGACACTTTTCATTTAAGTTAATTGCATTTGAAATTCCTAAAGGTAAAAAGTACTACACTGAGCCACCATATACTCCCCAATTAGCATTGATCATTTAGTCAACATCATCTTAGTGTTAAACCTAACATTCAACCTAGACATCTTTCAGTCTGGGCAGAAAATGTCCTATTTCATCATGCAAAAGTTCATTATATAGCTACTGCTGCCTGACACTGTGCATTCTGTTATTGAATAGCCAAAATGGAGATCTAAACCAAAACTGAAATCACAAATTTTCAATTTTTCCTGTCCATTTTATCCAAATACTTATCAATAAAATCTAAATTTTACATATTCGAATGGCTCAAGAACCCCTAACACTTCTCAGCAGCTCTTACAATTATGCTTTTGTTTGCACACCATATTTATTAAAAGCAGTGTTGTTGTAGCTGGAAAAATAATTGAAAAGCACTGAAATAGTACATCCTAGCAACACGTCTGGCTCAGTATTTGTCTCAAACAGACTTATTATAGTTTTGTATTTTCTAATTAATTTTTATTTTTATTTCATTTTGACTTTTCCTTTTCCAGTTCAGTTAGTTTACAGAGTGGATTTTCTTGTTTCAGTTTAGTTTTTATTGTTCAAAAATGTTTAATTTTATTTGAGCTTTTATTAGTTTCAGTGTCAGTTTTAGTCTTTTTAATTATTGTATGCAGTAACTCAGAGTTTTGTAGACATCCACAGCCTTAAGAAGCATATCCACCAATGTCTCACCAGGCAAGATGTAATAACATTTTTACCAGACTTACAAAAACTAAATCTAAGGCTATATTTTCTCTACTGAGAGCCCGAGCACGAAATGTGCAAAGGCCTTATTGGAATTGCTCCGTCTATTATTTTTTGTAATACGAGTTTGTTTTCAAATTTCACAAATTGTTTCAGTTAGTTTACATTTTTTTCAAACATCTAGTTTTTACTAAAATGTTTTTCACATCACAGTTCACAGTTGTAGTTTTGAGTTTCATTTTAGTTAACTATAATAACCTTTGTCCAAGTGCGTTTAAACATGTGATAGCTGTAGACAGAAAGCTAAATAACACTTGACGTAATCTAACATTATTTTGCCAACTCTAGAAATGTTTGCTTTGATCCATAAAAAAAAATTGGATACTAATTAATTAAAATCAAATAAATAAATGAAATTTTGTGAACAACAAAGAGATCTTAATCCTCACTCTAACTGTGTAAAATGAAGACATTTCGTGGGCAATGTCATGCATTCATTATGGTAATTGCTTCTTGGATTTCCAGTTTCTTTCAATCTGCTGTTTTTGTCATAAATGTGCCCACTGTTAGTTGTATTAGCTCTCCTCTGACTTGGGTCTTCTGGTTTGGGGAAATTAGTTCTGGCACAAGAACAGTGGATATTAGCTCAAGGAGCTTAAGTCATCTTTTGCTAATGAAAATGCAAACAAACAGAAAAAGAAACAAACAAAAAACTCCACAACTGACAGACACCATGTTGAAGTCGAGGTTAATTACACTTCTGCATTTTTGACGTTGAAGTTTCACTATTTTCTATCATTTACCCAAACAGATTAAAAATAAATATAAGGACATTAACATATAACTAGCTAAATACACTGTTTATTCCAGCCCCACTTGAGATTTGGTCTTATCCATGTACACAGTTATATTAGTATCCCCCCACCCCAATCACTCAACCTTGACCTCCACACCCCAATTCATCCAAAACATATCCTGCTGTTCAAATGGCTGAGCAGATATCTAAGATGCCGGTTAAGAATCTGTCCAGCATCTAATTTTTGGACCAAAAGCGTGAGTCTCAGTCCTTAGCCACCTGCACCTCACTAGTGCCAACAAATTGTGAAAATAATACAGATACAGAAATAAATTAATAAAAAGGGTAAGAAGTAAAATGAAGCATCTGTAAAGCTGCCAGTTCCCACCAGTAACTGGAGACCCATAACAGACAACTTTAGTGATAAAATGTGGCCCTCTAGTGGCTGCAAGTGGTTAGCTCTTCAACTCTGACACAAAATATGTACTCTATTAAGTGCATAATTTATGAAGATCACACATTCTTTCCCTTTCATATTTTATACTGGGTTTTTTTTCTCCCAAGGAAAGTTTCTAAAATTAGTTGTTGAAAGTGTCCCACCTGACAAGCTGCGAGGGCGAGCCTCAGCGAGATCTGAAATGGCTCCTGTAGTCACGGTCTTCTTCATCCGGGAACCGGAGGCAGTAGCTCCTGGCGGAGGCTTTGTCAAGGCATCATCACTGCTGGCTCTTTTCAGCTAAAAACACATCTGCACTTAGTAAAAGTCATGCAAGTCTAATAAAGTTCTTGTAATGTTTTGACATGCTTTTATTTAAACCAACATTAGCAAGGTTAATCTGTGTATCACTGCGCCTGTGACTTACCTTGCTAAGACGCTGATCTGAGGCCAACGTGTTGGAGGATCTGGAGGTCTTCATGGCTGAGGAGGTGGTGGAGGCAGAGGACGTCGAGGGGGCCTGCCTCATTCGTTCCTGGAGTCCAGGCTTGGGCAGCCCCACTTTGGTGGCGCCCGCTTTCATCATGGCTATGTGTCAGCGGACTACACCTGAAAAAAAGTCCAGACAAAAGGGGAAGTTATTCATTATGGTAAAAAGATAATGAATAATAGATAATAGCATTAGCGTGAGTATGTAGAATCTGCAGTAGGTGGGCAGATTTTCCCAACAGATGGTCAGGACAGACTTGGTCAAGGCTGCTTTGTTTAAACCACTGAGCTCTACTCTCTATTCCCTAGAGGCAGCAGTGAAATATGAACACATGACTTACACTTTAATAGAAAAAGCAACTGAACAACAAACACAACTCTGAGAGCATGACATGACACCGTCTGAAGTCAGTTGGGCTTGTAAAAATCTTTACAGTCATTGTTATTATGATTATTATTTTTATTTACATAATTCATATATTTTTGTTATTATTATTGTACTCTTTTCATCTTTATTTTTATGTTCATGTTTCCATCTTTCCTCTGTTTGTTTCTTTATTAAGGTTTATTTAACTGAACTTAATTTACAATTATGTTTATCAAACACTAAACTTTAAAAGAACATTCATAGACTTCTGCTAAATAAGCTAACACATACTCACTGGCTTTACTGTATGTGGATAGATCATGCCTACTGACGTCAAACCCCCCCACAGGCCCATTGTGAGCCAGGAAAGACCCTGGATAATGTTTCCCTCCAGTACCAGAGGCACATATAACTTAAAAGGAAGCCCTGAAAAATAGGCAGCACATTTTCTCCAGGTTACAAGACAGCTATAATGGATTAGCACTGACGTGTGGTATTTATTGGTCTTCCAAAAAATACAAGCCAGGAGCTGCCTCTGCAGCGAGCTTAAGTTATTTTAGCAGAAACACTATTGAGCCACTTCCTGCAGGAGGGAGGAGAAAGAGCACAGTCTCTTATCTGATTTGTTCATACCAGCAGCACTGACCAAGACTCCACTCCATCTCCACACCAGTAGAAGATACATACGCAGTGTGAAAATGGCAGAAGTGGCTGTATAAGGAATATGGTAAAAGTAGGCCTTTTGCAATTTTTCTTATTTTCTGTCATATACAGGATATACTGAGATACTGTGTAATGACTTTGGATGTTCATGATAAACATTGCCAGTGTTTCAAGTAATGAAATCACATGAAATATCTGTGAGCCAAAAAACAAACAAACAACAGGCATCAGACTGCTCTAAGCATCCTTTCTGAGACACTTTTTGTTTTTCACTCTTGGATCATTACATTGTCAAAACGAGGGAATATCTCCAATACGATTTCAGAAGACACACAGCTCCTCAAAACCAACCTGCTGTTCAAGTTAATCAGATGAAAGTTAGTTTAAAAAGGGATATGAGCTTTTCATAAAGGTGGTGAAATGATCAACTGCCCCAAGGCTCAGTAGTACAAGTTAATAAACTCATTCAAAGCTACATGAGCAAAGTCCTGGGATAAAAATATGAAGCTGGAAAAGAACAAAATAGGCTCCCTTTAAAGGCAGCACAATAATAGAATAGGATGTGGTCAGGGTGACTGTTAAAGGTTTGCATTTGATGTGGGTAATGCGCTCATCTGAGCAGCTGAAGGAAATGGAAGGAGGTCAGAGTGCACAGACAGAGCATACTGGTAAAAAGGTTCGGTAGCTCCCAAAGGGTTGGCTGACTTATTGATCGTGGTTGTGTGGTAACCTGATCCTCTGAGAAACAGAGGACTTTAGAGAGTACTTTTCTCATCAAGTCTCTGTAAGCATGTACAACCATGACTGACCCAACAGGAAGGCCATCTTTTTTTTTTCTCCAGTCTCAACTACATATACATTTTGTACTGCAGTGACTGAACTGCTGCATGTATAGCAATTTAGAGCAGGACAAACGATGTTGCAGTAACGAGTAGTTAGCACATATTTAAGATAATTTCACACTGTAAGTTTACTAGAATACACTTTTAGGTGCTTAGGTACTGATTAACAGCACAATATATTCAGTTGCTTTATTGACTGTATCAGAGCATGTGTTTTCCTGCTGGCCCATCATATGATACTTAGGGCCTCTCTAGGCAATATCCCATGACTAGCTTCTGCCTAGCCTAGTAGTCTAACACTTGAGCCGTGCTGTCTCACCTCCCCTCAGACACAGATTACATAGCTATGGCACCATTCTCTACAGAGCACAAGTTGTGCCTGTTTCTCAACCTGCCCTGAACACTTTGTAGGCTAAATGAGGAAGTGAGATACATTTGAGGATGTTTCAATCCAGGATGTATAATCATGTTGGGGTTTTTTTTTTTGTTGTTTTTTTTTTTTTTAAATATAAGGGAACTAAAAGCTCTAGGCAAACATTTTGAAAAGATAATAAATATGAAAGGATAAGTGTCTAAACTTTAACACTGATACATTTTGTTTCCACTTTCCTTGGCCACTGCAGAAGTCTGCATACACAGTATGACCTCTCCATATTCCTCTGCAGAGACAGGATTCTCAGGAGCCAGAACCCTGTCCCACTTATCTTACAATGACCCAGTTGTGAAAACTAAAAGTCTTTGAGAGACAGACAGAAGTAACTTTAAACTTGCAAAGACAGTGAGTATCTCCATGTAAACAGCACATTAGCCAAGAAAGATGACAGTCATTTAGTGGTTTTATTACACTGTAGCTTGCTGAGTCTAATAAGACACATATGCTGGATGATGACATTATGACTTCTTCATGATTGGTAAAAAGCTAAATATGGAATCTGCTCTAAAAAACAACCATTTTTGAAAGGCAAATATAATTTGCAGTCACCACAGCAGTAAGTAATGGGTTGTCATCTGCTTTAATTATATTGCTTCCAAACTTGGCAAGATGATATAAAGGCTGAATATGGGACGGAGAGGAGGAGGAGTTTCTCCAAATTTCTGACGGTTGCTGCTGGACTATGCTGCTAGAAGGAGATAAGAAGAAAACAACTGACAGCAGTCATCAGTTTGGGCCTGCATAAAACAATCACTTACACATGATCTGATCTGATAGAACTTCAGGAAAGAGGACGATGTGCTATCATTACAAGACCAAGAGCAGCACTGAAATCAGACCAAGCTGAATTATTTGAAAAGTCAACAAATTCAACCACACATCTTAATTTGAGGTTTGACAACTAACTTCCTGCATGCTTTCATTTCCCTTAATCTGATCATTTAATGTTAATCAATCTACTACATACAAAATTCAATAATCTAGCTTACTACTGTTAGCTACATTATTAAATACCATCCTGAATGAACGGAATTTACTGTACAAATATGTAACTTTGCCAGCTCAGCTTGCTACAACTACAAATAGTCTCAGATCATAGAGAGAAATCCACGCTAACGGGTCTTTGCTCATTCTATGACCCCAGATACAGACTCTGACAAAGTACAGGACAAGCCAACTGCTCTCCACTTCAAATATTTAGTGCATGTAGAATATAAAGCAGATGGAAATGAACTACTGCATCAATCACTCTCAGTGCATAAGAATGAAGATCCTGTCTATTCATTTTATGCAAACCTTAAAGAAAAAAAAAAAAAGAAAACACAGGTGGAAACTGCAGGTCCTACAAAGGAGTGGCTGCAAAACTTTTTGCCTTCTTGTGATAAGACTCTGTTGCACAGAGTACAGTCAGGTGTGACTGGATGCCACCGATACAAACAGTTCTTTTTCCTGTGTTAAGCTAACGTATGTCTTTACCTCCAGACCATGGGCACTGACAGGTCTGCTTCACAGACCAGCAGAAGCAGCAGCGTGAATGATTGATAAAATAGAATGCTTCAAATCGCAATGGACACATAAGAAACAGAAAATAAGTTACTAAGTTAAATGTCACTCTGAATCATCACATCCTCTTGACTTCTTTCCTGTCTGGCTCTGTGGTTAGCAAAAAGGCTTGAGCTAAACAAATCTTAATATATTATACAATAAGGATAACATATGGCATCCTCCGTTTAGCCACTGTTTTTAAAATTTCCCTTCTAACAGATCATAGATCGCAAACTTAGCCAGGCCTATAATTTCTCTTTAGGAAATGCACCATAGTAGTTACACTGAAGTTAGAAAAGTGAAAAACCTGGTGAATTTACTGCGTTCAAACAATTCTATAGTCACCAATCTTATATTCATTTCCAAGTAAAAGCATAGGAAGTTCTAAAAGAAGCGAATAATGAAACAGTAATGGCAGATTGGTGACAAAACAAAAGACACAGCAGTTCACTTACGTTCACGTTGATGCTGGACACTGTCCTATAGTCTACCTTGTGCCTGAGTACCTTTCGGGAAAAATGACCAAAATATTTCTCCTTCGTTGAGCTCTACAGAGTCTGAGGGGGAAAATGCAGGGCCAGGAGCAACGGCTTTCGCCTCTATACAGCAGTCAGGATGAGGAAGTACTGCAACTTGCCAACCGCTGTGCTATGTGTGCTGTTGCCTCTTTCACTCTCTCATACAAAAGCAAAGAAAGCAACTGTCTCAGCCATGGGCAAGTTTTTCTCCTCTCAGTTTTTCCAGACAGCATGAAAGGAAAAATGGACCTTAGGGTGGAAAATGTACAACATTCAGATTGATTTAACCTGAAACTGTGCATGTTGTGAAAGAGAACAACAGTAGTCTTTTTTTTTTTTTTTTAAACTGGAAATAGATTCTGGAAACAGATTTATGACACTGTTGTGCATAGTTTATTTCTAAGTTATCTGTAGGCTTTATACACATACATAGTGGCCACTGACACTGACAAAGCCAATCTTTGTCTCAGAAACACAACAAAATATGAGGGCGGCTGATTTGTGGAGGGGTCAGCATTTTATGCTCTCCCATACTGATGTAATTTGGATCCCACAATGTACAGCATGCCAAGGCCATGGAGCGTGTGGGCAGAGAGTGTACGGCACTATGGGCTGGGCTGGAACAGGCTTCAGTTTGTGGCAAGTGGTAAACTGAGGAACTTGGTCTGACCACACCCTTATGCCACCACAAAACCTGCCTTTTAAAAGAGGGATCCAGAAAGTTTAGTAACAGTTGAGTTAGATCGTCTTGATGCATTCTCAATCATCCAGGAAAGTAAATCTCCAAAAGTTGATTCTGTTCATCTGGACGTAGCGTTTTGTGGGAGAAACGTTTCGTCACTCATCCAAGTGACTTCTTCAGTCTCAGCTGACTGCAGGTTTCCCCAATCTTATAAACAGTATATTTGCATAACGACTGAAACCAGCCCACTGAATG
>VUQG01044168.1:0-10041 GCA_015106755.1 Etia nguti | reverse complement strand
GGGATAGGCTTCCACTTCAGAAGCAGAAAAAAATGGACTTATGAATTCAGAACTAAATTTTATGAACTATTAACTCAGAAAATGAACATTTAAAGTGACAAAAGTGAAAAGATCTTATAAAACAGGAATGAGCAGGAATGAGACCTAGGAAGAAATGAAAGTCTTCATTTACATACCACAAAAAACACCCAACAGCTCACTGCCATGGTCAAAGGAAGGCAGAAACAGACGCTTATCAGGAACATTATATGGAAGATTTCCATCTCCAGCTGACTTTCTGTATGATGGATCTGTTATAAAAGATCTACCCACTCTCTTCTCTTTGCCAAAGGACCTGCCTGAGTGCAACAGGAGGTGTTAAAATAGTGAGCAGATCAACAGTGTTGTTATTTTGATATGAAATTATAGCTAAAGATATTAGATAAAATTGTGCTGAAATAAAACAAAAGTGGAAAAAAAACAAAATAGTCGTTGAATTTAATTGAATGTGTCCTATATTGAGTCAAAGCCCTCTGGACTAATAAATCAGTGTTCCACTGATGTTGTTTTCTACAGATGAAAAAAAGCTAAACTTTTGAACCTAACTGAATTAGCAAGCTGTACTTAATAAACTGGTACCTGACTACAGAAGTGATTTACCTACAAGGAAGCCCTTTGTAGTTTGATCTGTCCACAAGCCTATCAGTTAAGTACGAAATTAGGTCAGACATAATCAATAAAGATGTTTTCATTTAAGCAGCTTTCATGCTGTTTACAAGGAAGCAGAAAAGAACAAAGTAACTGCTTCCTGTATCTTTAAATTCTGACTTGGTCTCATTCACTACTCTAAGATAATGTGAATACAAGTAAACGTCAGCCTTACTTTCTTCAGAGCAGCTTCCAACTCAATAGTTAATTCAGCATTCTGACATTTAAGATATTTTTATCAGAGTGAATCAGAAAAAGGAAATTGTGGTGGGTTATAAACTCCACCCCACACCCCTTGTGACAGCACATTCACACACCATGATGAGAATAGTCAAACAATTTTTATTCAATGTTATTTTCGCCTTCGGCTTTGTTTAGGGTTAAGTATTAATTCCACTTCATATCTCTGATAAATTAAACTTTTACTTGAGCGAGTACTGCAGCCTGAGCAGACCTCTGTCTTCCAGCACAACACAAAACAGCGACTTGACTTTGATGATTAACTTTGCTCACTGGCTGACTACTAAATCTGTAAAATAATTGAAACACCCTCCTGACACCCTGTACATAAATATAGACATTTAAAATCATAGTTTAGCTAATAGTTTACCATGATCTCAAAGGATGATATTCACTGTCACTTCCTTTGCCTGTTGCAGAACGTCTCTGCAGTGGAGTTGCTTATGTGTGGAGAGGTGAGAGGTAGGAAGTTGATGTACTGCGTGAATAAGGATTTTTGGGTCAGCTGACTGAATGTTAGTTGCCGGCAGTCAGCCGCTAGGTGTACCCCGTCCTAACCTTAGGGTGTATCTACTCTCCACTATAAACTAACCCCTTTCACTCAGTTGCAAAATGTCACCAAGAGATGGCGCTTTCTTCAAAAAAAAAAAAACGTTGACTTGGATAGTTATCTATAGATGATTTGCTCAGTATTATTGTAGGGTTAGGGGTCTTTATCTTTTAATATAAACCACATCAAGGACACTGTTTGATTTGGCATTATATAAATACAGCAGAACTGCTACATTCTTTTCTTAGCTTTTGTTGTAAACCTCTTCATCCATTAAATATAAAAACTTAGAGTTAAGTTTTGAAAATGTAAAATAAATGGATAAAACTTTACAGTCAGTTTGACCATTCAGAAATTTTACACTACAGATCACCAAAACTATCTGCAGTAAACCATTATTCATTCATCCATTTCAATCTAATCTAATTCATCATTATTTATTTTAACTTTATCTGTTACTTTGTTATAGTTGGGGTTAGGAGGCCTGGGAGCTTGAAGGCCCTGAGCAGTGTATTTGCTATTCCTAGAACTGCACTCTTCTGGACAGAGATCTTGGGTGTTGTTCCTGGGATCTGCTGGAGCCACTCACCAAGCTTGGAGCCAGTCGCCATCCTACTGTTGTGTTCATCCTCCACATCTTTTCGAGCTCTTCTTTGAGCCCTTGGTGCTTCTGCTTCTGCAGCGTCTCGTGTTTCTTCTTCCTGATGCCGCTACGTCTATCACTTAAGCCGTCTTCCTCTGCTTGTCCACCACTACTGTCCTGTTGGTTAGCCATCACCATTTTCCTTGTCTGTATCTGGAAGTCCCACAGGATCTTACCTTGGTCATTCTTGACCACCCTAGGGGTGTCTCCCATTTTGAGTTCGGGACTTCCAGGCTATACTCGGCACAGATGTTTCTGTTTACTATGCCGGCCATATTGTATATATCATATATATATTTACACTTTGCTGGCAGCGCTGCCAACTCTTGGCCTTCTCTCAATGAGCTTCATGATGTAGTCACCTAAAATGGTTTTCACATCACATTACTATAAGAACTGAAGGTCAGTCAGTCCTGAAAATTGCTAAAATTTTGAATGTGTCCCCAAGTGCAGTCGTAAAAACCATTGTATATACAATACAACAAGACTGGCTCACGTGAGGACCGCTCCAGGAAAGGAAGACCAAGAGCTCTGATGCTGAGGATTAATTCATCTGAGTCACCAACCTCAGAAATCATACGTTAACAGTAACACTGAACCAGCATGGCTACCACAGCATTCTGCAGCGACGTGTCATCGCATCGGGCTTGCGTTTAGTTGGACCATAATTTATTTTTCAGCGGGAAAATGACCCCAAACACACCTCCAGGCTGTGAAAGGGCCATTTGACCAAGAAGGAGAGTGATGGAGTGCTGCGCCAGAAGAGTGCTGCCTCCACAGTCACCTCACCTAAACCCATTTGAGATGGTTTGGGATGAGATGGACCACAGAGTGAAGGCAAAAGGGCCAACAAGTGCTCAGCATCTCTAGGAACTCCTTCAAGACTGTTGGAAAACCATTTCAGGTGACGACCTCATGAAGCTCATCAAGAGAATGATTACTGCTTTGCACACTCTTGGCAAAGCAAAGGGTGGCTATTTTGAAGAATCTAAATTATAAAACATGTTTTGAGTTATTTCACACTTTTTTGTTTACTGCATAAATCCATATGTGTTCAGTCATAGTTTTTATGCCTTCAGTGAGAATCTGCAATGTAAATAGTCATGAAAATAAAGATAAAAACAATAAATGAGAAGGTGCATCCAAAGTTTTGACAGGAAGTATATATATATACACTACTGGTCAAAAGTTTTAGAACACCCCAAGTTTTGCATTGTTTTTGGAAAATTTTGCAGTTTAATGTCTCATTACACTATGAAATTAAAGCGTAGTACAAATAAGCAATTTGAGTTCACAAAGAAATCATGGAATCAATTTATAGACCAAAATGTATTCTAAACTTTTGACTCATCAAAGTAGCCACCTTTGGCAGATATAACAGCTGAACACACCCGTGGCATTCTTTCGACAATAGAAAACAAATATTCTTCAGAATGTTCTTCCCATATCTGTTGCAGAAGTTCCCATAAATGTGTGTGTAAATGTGTGGCACTTGTAGGTTCCTTTGCTTTCACTCTTCTGCCCAGTTCATCCCAAACCAGCTTGATGGGGTTTAAGTCTGGAGACTGTGCTGGTCACTCCACGTTTTTAAGCTTAACTTCTTGTTCTTTTTTGGTTCTTTTTTGTTCACTTTGGCGAGGTTATCACGTGAGAATTTGCTCCAGGCCCAGCAGCGTCAACAGAGCCTGTACAAAGCAGGTGCTAGACTCAGGCAATTTTCACCGGAAGATAAAGCACTTTCACTTCTTCCAGTTCCAAACTACTCCCCAAGTGGCAAGGGCCCTTCGTGGTCACACGGTGGGTGGGTGACGTTGACTATGAGGTGGTACGATTGGACAGGAGAGGAGCCACACAAATATATCAACTGAACTTCCTGAAAGCATAGAGAGAGGCTGAAACCGGGTCTCTGGCTGGTAACCCTGGTTAAGGAAAGAGATGAGTTGGGGCCAGATGTGCCAAATTCCACCATTCCCGCCTCCCTCCATTGTGATAACCATCTCACACAGGCCCAGAGAGGGGATGTTGCTGCACTGCAACAGAGGTTTGCAGATGTGTTCTCCCCCTTCCCTGGCCATACCTCACTCATCGAGCACCATTTTGAAACACAGCCTGGCATGACAGTGTGTTCACGGCCCTACAGGGCCAACAAATAGTTCAGAGGGAATTCACTGAGATGCTGAAGCTGGGAGTAATAGAAGAGTCGCACAGCGTGTGGTGTAGTCCCAAGTGTCACGATTTGATGCCTACCCCATGCCCTGGGTCGACAAGCTCCTGGACCGGTTAGGCACTGCTCGCTTTTTCACAACACTCGATTTGACCAAGGCCTACTGGCAGATTCCTTTATCTGCAGAGGCCCAGGAAAAAATGGCTTTCTCCACTTCGTTTGGTTTGTACCAATTTGTCACCCTTCGATTCGGCTTGTTTGGAGCCCCCACCACCTACTACATTAGAGGTTTGTTTACCTGTCGAGGACAACACATAACAAAGTGAATAATGGCCATCATCATTTTGCTCTTTTCCCCAGGGAATATTTTAGTATTAGTTTCAGCACTATAATATGGTAATCATTAATTCTGAATTTCAACATTTTTCATGTGAATGTGTAAGACCGATTGTAGCCTGTGTAATTCAACTTAATTCAGTTTGATTTTTATAGTGAAAATCACAACATCAGTTTGCTCAAGAGGAAAAAGTCATAACACGAGTATTATTCTAGTCCCAAAGCAAAAGACAGTTCTTAACAGTTCTTAATAATAACAACAGCTGATCGTAAGTGGAGTCAAACAGATAAGACGCGGATTAGGACACATGTGGAAGACCACAAACCTTGTCGAACACAAACAAAAGTCAATCATAGCACAAAATATGATGAAGAGTTTATGGTGCGTCGAACTGAAGAGGAGGAGAGGGACAGATGCTGTTAGGGTGAGAGAGATGTTGCTGGCGGAGTCCTTTGGTGCTGCAGGCAGTCACAATGTGGAGCTGTTGGTGACAGGTAACACTGATGCTGAATCCTGGAAAGTGACTTGTGTCTAGGCTTAAGTTTTTGTGTTGATGTTTAAACAACAGGAATTCAAATATAAATAACAAGTATCATGAAAATATACAGCATACTTGCAGTAAAACTGCCTCTTCAGGCTTTAAAAATAAAAAAATACAACTCAAAATGTTTTTACATAAAATAGATAGATAATAACATGTATCTGTAAAATGTTTCTCAGCTGCATTATTGTTTTCAGTCAGTCACATTTGTTTGGAGTTATTGTTCATTAAATATTTTAAAATATAGGTTTTGAATTTTCAGGGGTTTTTTTTATTTCTTGTATTAAAATTCTTCAGACGGTACAATTTGATATTGTCATGGTCCGACAGCCCTCGCCGGGCTTCCTGCCCGTGTGTTGTTGTGTGCGTGTGTGTATCGCTCCCCCCCCTCTCTCTCTCTCTCTCTCTCTCTCTCTCGTAATGGGATTGTTTACCTCCGAGCGGTGACGAGCGTTCCCGAGAGCGTTCCCGCGCTGAGGCCGGCCGCACCTGTTGCTGATCGGAGCTGACCAGCTGTAGCCAATTATCCGCCATCTTCGGGGCTTCCTACTTAACGGGGCGATCGAGCTGAGGATTGCTTAGTTACTCTCTGTGTGTTTGCCTGTTTGCCACTAGGAGTCGGGAACAGAGAGAAGTCATGGGAGCTGTACTGCCACAAGGATTACTGTTTTGGAAGGAGTCACTGCGTGTGTTTTCACTTCATGGCCACGAGCACTGCTAGGAGGAGGAGGAGACCACACCTGGGCACCCACCACTATATTTATATATATTGAACTGTTGCACCTTTACCTCACTGTAAATAAATCCACTGTCTTCTTCAAAAGAGTCCTGCATACGAGTCCTGTTTTTCCACACCAACCTTGACAGCAATGGACTCGGCGGACTCCGACCCCGTACAATGTGAGCTATCTCTTCAGGCGGATCTATTGGAACGACACGAGAAGATGCTTCAGCATATATCTAAGGAACAGGCCGCTCTGCTCCAGGTAGTGACTGAACTCAAAGGTATGTGGCAATCCTCTCGCCCGGCAGCAGCTAATGTTTCACCTCAGTTACCCCCCTTAAGCGTGGCGGCCGCCTGCCCTCTTCCTCCCTCTCCACCTCCACCCTTGCGTGAGCACACCTTACCTGTGCCTGAAAATTTTTCAGGGGATTTAGATAAGTGTAGAGGCTTCTTAACCCAGTGCAATTTGAGTTTTCACCAACAGACTCAAGCCTATGCTGCCGACGGTGCCAAGATCGCTCTTATGGTACAACTCATGACTGGGAGAGCACTGAAGTGGGCTCAGGCAGTGCTGCGTTCCAACCCCAATGTTTCTTATCCTGACTTTCTGACCAAATTCCGCAGTGTTTTTGATAAAGGTTCTAATCCTGATGCAGCTGCTCACCAGTTGTTTTCATTAAAACAGGGCAAGAAGAGGGTGGCGGATTTCTCGGTTGATTTTTGGATCCCGGCGGAGGAGTCTGGCTGGGAGGAAAAAGCACTTCGGGGAGCATTTCTCAATAGCCTCAATGAAGGAGGAGTTGGCCACAAAAGAATTACCCAAATCTTTGGATGCTTTGATTAATATGTGTATGAGCCTTGATGACCACATGCGAGAATACGGTGGGAGGTCTGAGGAAACCCGCCGGGCCACGGGAGGGCCAAGTGGTTGGCTGAGTGCTTCTTCCGGTGGGGGAGGAGAAGGAGAATGTGAGCCTGAGGAGACGGAGGAGGAGCCGATGCAGCTAGGGCGAGCTAGATTAAGCAAGCCGGGGTGGAAGAAGAAACGCCAGATGGGTGAGTGCTTTGCATGTGGAAAAAAGGGACACTTTGCAGACTCTTGCCCATCCCAGCTAAAAGATTCGGCCCATCAGTAGCGTTGGGGTTACTGATGGGTGCGATGGGAGATGTGTTACCCCACCTCAGCTGCCCCGCCAAACTTATCTTTCAGTCCATAACTCATTCCTGTAATGCACTTGTGGATTCAGGTCCGGAACAAAGCTTTATGGATGAAACTGGGGGTCCCACTCGTTTCCCTGCACGTTCCTTTACATGTGTCTGCCCTCAATGGGGAAGTACTGGCCAAAGTCACGCATCGCACCCATGAAATCACACTGATTCTTTCTGGTAATCATGTTGAAAAGATAAGTTTGTTTCTGTTTAAGGCGCCTGATACTCCATTGGTGTTAGGTTACCCGTGGCTTCAACGTCATAACCCTCAAATAGATTGGGCCCAGGGGAGTGTGGTGGGATGGAGTGAGTGGTGTCACAGGCAGTGTTTACGGTCAGCTGTTCCCAATCTGACGCCGACAACGGCGAAGGACGCTATCTGTACTCCTGATCTCTCTGTTGTTCCGGCTGAGTATCATGATCTAGCTAAAGTGTTCAGCAAGAGTTTGGCCTCGTCGCTTCCGCCTCACCGACATTATGATTGTGGCATTAATTGGTTCCAGGAGGTGCACTGCCTACCAGCCGCCTGTACAGTCTGTCCAAGCCTGAGTGCGAGTCCATGGAGCGCTATATTACCGACTCACTCTCAGCAGGCATCATTCGACCGTCCACTTCTCTGCTTGGGGCAGGATTCCTTTTTGTCAAAAAGAAGGACAAATCCCTTCGCTCCTGCATTGACTTCCGTGTTCTCAACAAAATAACCATCAAGAACAAATATCCTCTCCCTCTGCTAGCGTCCGCATTCGAATTGCTCCAGGGGGCCACCATTTTTACTAAACTGGACCTTCGGAATGCCTATCATTTGGTTCATATTCGAGAAGGGGACGAGTGGAAGACGGCATTCAACACGCACTTGGGCCATTTTGAATATTTGGTCATGCCTTTTGGTCTTACCAATGCTCCGGCAGTGTTTCAGGCTATGGTGAATGACGTTCTTCGGGACTACATTAACCACTTTGCTTTTGTGTACTTGGATGATATTCTCATTTTTTCCAAGACTCGTGTGTTGCCTTTGACTAATCTTACATCTCCTAAACAGCAGTTTGTGTGGTCACCCCAGGCCCAACAAGCTTTTGTGCAACTGAAGCTGTTATTCTCATCTGCCCCCATTCTCATTCAAGCAGATTTATCTCGACCCTTCATTGTGGAAATGGACACATTGGATTTTGGTGTGGGAGCGGTCCTCTCCCAATGGGTAGAAGGTAAACTTCATCCCTGCGCCTTCTTCTCCCGTTGTCTTTCCCAGGTGGAGCGTAATTATGATGTCGGGGATCGGGAGCTCCTGGCGATCAAGTTGGCCTTGGAGGAATGGCACCACTGGCTGGAGGGGAGTGTGCATCCGGTCCTGGTCTGGACTGACCATAAGAATCTGTCATACATGCAGACAGCCAAACGCCTCAACGCCCGGCAAGCCAGGTGGGCCTTGTTTTTTACTCGCTTTGGTCTTGTCATGACTTACAGGCCAGGGACGCGTAACACCAAGCCAGATGCCCTCTCGCGCCAGTTTGCTCCCAGTGAAGAGGAGGAGGAGGAGGAGAGGACTATCATCCCGGCCAGCTGTGTGGTGGGTGCGGTGACATGGGAGATTGAGAAGTTGATCAGGGAGGCTCTGCAACTGGAACCTGATCCCGGTTCGGGCCCAGTGGACCGACTGTATGTTCCTATGGCAGTCCGCGGCAAGGTCATTCACTGGGCACACACAGCTAAGTTCTCCTGCCACCCGGGTAAGAACCGTACCATCAAGTTCTTACAACGATTGTTCTGGTGGCCTGCTCTGGCAAAAGATGTCCAGGAGTATGTCGCGGCATGTACCATCTGTGCTCAGAACAAAGTTCCTAGCTCTCTGCCCTCTGGTCAGTTACGGCCGCGTGCTGTCGCCAGCCGTCCATGGTCTCACATAGCGGTGGACTTTGTCACGGGGTTGCCACCATCTTCAGGTAATACCGTCATACTTACCATCTGCTTTGGAAACTGCTAAACTCCTCACCCAAAATGTCTTCCGTTTACATGGCATTCCCCAGGACATTGTTTTGGACCGGGGGCCCCAGTTCACTTCCCGGGTGTGGAAGGAGTTTTGTGCTGAACTGGGGGCCCAGGTCAGTTTGTCTTCTGGCTTTCATCCACAGACGAATGGCCAAGCAGAGAGGGCAAATCTGGAACTGGAGGCCATGCTACACTGTGTCGCCTCATCTAACCAGTCCACTTGGAGCGAGCAGTTGGCCTGGATTGAATATGCTCACAATGCCAGTATGTCAACCGCTACAGGTGTGTCACCTTTTGAAGCCTCCCTGGGTTACCTACCTCCTCTCCTGTCCATCATGGACGGTGAGCTTGCTGTGCCATCTGTCCAACATCATATTCGTCGATGTCGGCACGCCTGGCAGGCGACTAGGGCAGCCTTGCTGAGGACGGCGGAATGGAACAAAAGACAGGCAGACCGTCACCGCACCCCGGCGCCCGTTTACCAGGTTGGCCAGAAGGTATGGCTCTCGACCAGGTATATTCCGCTTCGGACAGAGTCCAAAAAGCTGGGCCCCCGCTTCATCGGGCCTTTCCCTGTTCAGTCGGTCCTCAATCCGGTGACGTTGCAGTTGTCTCTGCCCCGCAATATGTGGATTGATAATCATTGTTACTTGCATTTGGCACATTTTCAGCTTTTACAGTTTCTTCTCCTCAGCTAACACTTTGGCCAGATTCACTAAACGTACCCTAAAGGTTTAACAGCGCAGTTTGTTAATTATAGTCAGAAAGTCATATAATAGAATAGAATAGAATAGAATAGAATAGAACAGGTTTTTATTGTCACTGTTACAAGAACAATGAAAGGCATTTCTAGCAGTCTCTGGGGTAATTGGGCCTGACATATTTTCCTGAGGAAGTACAGCCTTTGTTGTGCTTCTCCATACCTGGTGGGAGATGTTTGTGGACCAGGTAAGGTCGGCCGAG
>VUQG01044167.1:24055-52793 GCA_015106755.1 Etia nguti | reverse complement strand
TCAGGAGCTGTCCGCTGAGCGCAGCATCAGCACCGTGGAAATACACGGATTCATCCGTAGACTCGAGACAGAATTCACAATGCGTTTTCGGGACTTTCAGGTGTATGGACCAATGTTTTCTTTTCTGATCAAACCAGAAAGCTTTAATGAGCAGCTGGATTTGTTTCGCTTTAACTGGCTGGACACAGAGGACATCGAAATGCAGCTGATTGAACTGAAAAGCTCGACTCTGTGGGGGTCAAAGTTTGCAGAACTACGAACGCAGGTGGAATCCATAGCTGTGCGTGTTCATGGAGCTTGCATTTTCACCTGCTGGACATCACTACCTGACAAGTTTAACTGTTTTCAGAACATTGTCATACAGTTCATTTGCTGTTATGGAGTTCTTGTTATGGATAAAAAGTGTAAGCTTTAATGTTCTGATGATTATAGTAGAAGATGGATGGATAATAACAAGTTCTGAGTCTGCAGAGGTTCACTGGGTTGTTTGTTTTCAGGTCTCACTTGCATCCAGAGGACAGCAGGAAGTGGAGGTGGTGGCGAGGAGTGCATGTGCGTCCTCCAGTTGACGGAGGCAGGAGATATTTTCTATCAGATCCTGGAGCACAAGCAGCTGGATGCAGACGAGTCACAACCTCGAGCGGAGGAGGGTGACCTCAAGCCTCGGGAACAAAATCGTCCGGCACCAACAACACGGGCAAGGAAAACAGCTGAGAGCCTTCCACCTGATTCTCAGCTGATCATCTCGGAGACATCAAGTGACGAGGACGTCGTTGGGCCCACACAGGGTCCATCGAGGATTGTACCTGAAACACCGGAAAGAGGACGGCAAGCATCCAGCCCCTCTGAGGATTCAGAGTCAGAGATGAACCAAAAACGAAGGCAGTTGCAGCTGCAGGTTGTTGTCAATAATGATTCAGGGGCAGAGAAAGAAATCGGATTGGACGTTGGTGTGAATGATAAAGCTGCCAAAGCGGAGGAAACCGTCAGTGGTGCATCTCGGAGAAAGACTCCAGTAAAGCTGAGCAGTGGGGCTCTCGTCACATGGAAACATTGGCTCCAGAAACTGATGCACAAAACCTATGAAAATAAGCCCCAATCACGCCTCTTGCACCACTTCAGACCCGACACCCAAGGTCTGCTTTGTATTCCTGAAGGCGATCAAAGCACTTCACAACAGGATAAGTGCATGCAAAGCCTGAGGAAGGAGCTGAGGTTGGGCATGTCCAGACGCTCGCTGCTGGTTCACAGCATGGTCTCCACCTCTCTCAGGCCTCCACATGTAGTACCCTTACCAAAGCAGTTTAACACGAATGTCTGGACAGATCCGCTCAGTCACCGCCTGACCCTCTCCTGGCAGGGTGAGGAGGCATGGCGGAAGTGGTGGAAGGACCAGCTGGGCTTCACCAAGGAGGCGAAGGTGCAGGCTCTGAGGAGGAAGAGGAGGAAAGAAAAGGAGGCGAAGCAAGCCACCGGACGTCGATTGAACCTGAGCGCTAGCTTTACCTCGTCTGTCAGCTACCAGTCGGCGCTGGATGACTTCTCTGACTCAGCGGGCTGGTCCTCGGGAGTCAGTCAGGGGGCGTGGTCAGACACAGAGGACAGGGGGAGGTTGTCCCAGTTCGTGAGTATGTCGGAGGAAGAGAGTTCGAGGGCTGCAACGCCTTCCACCATTCTAAATGACACTCCAACAGCAACTCCAACTCCCACCCCGACTGCCATGCCCCAACGTGATAAACGTAGCAACCCCCAGCAAACCCCCAGCAGGACCACCACCCTCTCTCAGATCCAGACACTAGGACTGGACTCCACACCAGCCAGTCAGAGGAGGAGGAGCAAACGACCAGCAGACGACTACCTCAACTCTCTGTTCGCTCCACAGGTAGTAACGCATCTTAGATCAGATGATTTAAAATGCTCACATACAGAAAGTGGGATTTATTTTATTCATTTATTTTCCCATATCGTAAAGAATAGAAACCTGAACAATAAAAATTGGTGTGAATGTTATTGCTTGTATAACAGGACCTAGACAGAATAATTGTACTTGATTTAAGTGGATGAAAAATTGGCAGGATTCATTTCATCTAACAGATTTTTTTTATGAGCGTTTGGTGGCTAAAGGTGACCACTGACAGCCAAAGCACAATATTGTCTCATCCAAAAATCCTTTAATCTGGTTTTCAAATTACTTGGCAGCTTAAACACAGTGTGTCAGCTTTGCTGACTGTTCTTCATTCTTTCTCACCTGAATAGGAGGTCCTCTGGGCTTTGTTTTAGGACCACTGCTGTTCTTTATATGATGTATTTTTTAATGCTAACTTGATGCCACTCACCCCCAGTACATATACCCTAGGGCATATATCTTAAATCTAAAGGCCTTTAAGCACTGAATTAATTTAAAATTTTTGGATAATAAATGCCCTTGTATGACCTTTATGCTCATATTAACTGGCTGATGTTTCCAGGATGATCCTTCGCAGAGCCATTACTTGGATGAGGGGAGCTCCACAAATCCATTCTTGGCCTCATCTCAGCTCCGCAGCTCCCAGTCCATCCCTCTCCGAAATTTCAGTGTGGATTCAAACAGGATGAACTTCGGCTCGCCGGGCTCCTCTCAGTCCAAGTCTCAGTCCTACTCTCAGTCCCAGAGTTCACAGGGTCGACTGTCACAGGCATCGCAACCAAAGAAGAAGTCTCGAATGGGATTTTGAAACGTTTACTCAGTTTTGGAATGTATTGTTTGGGATTTTGGGATTACTCTTCCTGGATTTGATACACTGGGAATGAAATGAGAAAACTTGCACTCTGGATCTAAGCTAATCAAGGAGGATCACCTGCGTGACGTCTGGAGGAGTCACTGCAGACTGTTTGGTAGGACTGAATGGAATTTATTACCTCTGTGGTGTGTGTGTGTGTGTGTGTGTGTGCGTGCGCATGTGTGTGCACGCAACTCACTGAGCTCATGTTCCTGTTTTATTTATGTGACTTTTTGTCATAAAGGCTTGGGGTCAACATGCAGGATTAATTGAAACTGTAGAGGGAAAAATGGCAATAAATTAACTTGAGATCAGTAGAGAACCGGTCCCTGAATTATGCTGCGGTCTGTTATAACTATAAAGTCTAAGATAAAGCTAAAGCCTTAAACGTATCAATAATTTCCATGATTTAAAAAGATACCAGAAGTTGGTTTACACAAAGGTATTTAAGAAAGTGTTTGGCCTACAAAGACAATATTGTGAAGACTTTATTACTGTACCAGACAGCTGTCAACTAACATCCAACTTTGACATATTTAATATGAGTAAAACCATCCCTGAAGGTCATAATGAACACACCCACAAGCAGCTGCCTCATCCACGTGAAATCTCATCAACTGTGTACTGCTGTGGTTAAATGTACATTATTTAAAAAGCTGTTTACCTATGAAGTATATCTTTTCTTATATATTTGTCTGTTACACTCATTTTGCCAAATTTATGTTTCTGAAACTTTTCTACATCTGTTTTTTAAGCAGAATTTAACTTATTTTCTCAATAAAACCACGACTAACATGAACAAAAATCTCAGCTTCTCTTTTAAAGGGAAACAAAAGGGCAAAAACATTCGAGACCAACCACAAATCCCAACTTTCATGGGATTTTTATTTTTAAGTTCAGCTGTGGGTTTAAATTCAGCAGGTTGTGGCATTCAGTGGAAACACTGTTAATATTTAGATTATCTCCACTACTTGTCATTGTTGATAATTTGTCAGATGATTCATCTCCTTTCCTAAAGGATGCTCCAGTGTATCTTCTATGAAAGGAGGTAATAAAGGAAGCGCTGAAGCACCTTTCCTTTAAACAGACTTCAAACAGCTTTTGTTGTAGCTGTCGGGCAGAAACTTTCAGGTCTTGTTAGTCATTTGGGAAATTTTAATAATAATAATAATGTATACTTTATTGATCCCCGTGGGGAAATTCCTCTCTGCATTTAACCCATTCACTCAGTGAAGCAGTGGGCTGTCATTGGGTGCCCGGGGAGCAGTGTGTAGGGACGGTACCTTGCTCAGGGGTACCTCAGGGTAGCCGTACAGGGGAATCGAACCCCTGACCTTCCGATCACGGGGCCAACACTTTACCTACTGAGCTATCAGTTTTCTAAGAAAACTGACTTTTGGTGGCGAAAGACTGTTTAGAGTTCCTGCCTTGTGTACGGTCTCAAAAAGCAGTTTGTCCAGCTCAGTCATTTTGATGAACATTTAGTTGTAAAATGGGTAGCTAAGTTAACAAAGCTGGAGAAAGGTGTCATTTGTTTGGGGGGGGGGGCGTTCATCCCAGCTTGTCCAGCTTTACTGGAGTCAACTCACCGAAGTTGCACATGTGGCTCTTAAATGTGTTTTAAAGTCTTGGATGTGCGTGAGCGCTGTGCCTGTAGAGAAATGAGCTGCACACACCTTTCAGATTGGGCTGAATGGTTGCAGTGAAAGATGTGTTGAAGTTGTGTTTAGGATGTTGATCGTGTGTAGAACATGTTTTATGAACTCTTACCAAACATACAAAACTTACTAATTCACATACTAGTTATTCATAAGAAAGTTTGAGTTTTCATACAAGCAGTCTGTATTCTGAAAGATTAAAGATCCGGAGCACAAAAAGATGATTCTGCTTAAAGTTTACCTTAAAGTTTTAAAAAGAGAGCATCTGTGCGTTTCTAACTTAGTCACTTCGCACTCTTGTTTTTTTATATTATTAAGTATGATCTGATTACTGGGGCCAGTATTCAGTATTTACTGGTACTGCATAGCACATGTTCATGCACACCAAAATAGTTTCAGGTTTGATTGATGGAGTTGGTGATTAAAGGAAAAAACAGAGACGAGATGTTTAAAAATAATATTTTTATAAGATTCTTTTTTTTTTAGTACATGTGCCAAAAAAAAAAAAGAATAAATAACTTAATATCTACAAAAAAACTATAAACAGATTTTTTTTTCTTTTTTTTGTACAGCATTTACACTTTTACATATTTTTGTATGAACATTTTTGACATTTTTCAACTTTTTTTGACACTTGGTCAGTATTATGTAGTTTCGTACAACAATCTCTTAACAGTTTCAATCACCACAGATGACATTCTTTTTGTTTTTAAGCTACATCCTAACATTGGCAACTTCAAATTTAAATCAGAGTCATACATACAAACACACCTCCATAAACACACGATCGTTAAATGTTTTTCCAACCTCCACTTCCATTTAACACTTGAAATTAGATTTGAAAATAATAATAATAATAATAAAACTGTGCAAATTAAACAGAAACAGAAGACCGGAGCAGCCGCAGTCAGAAAGTTTCCTGTCAGATTTGGAGAGCACAACACTGAGATCTTTAGATTGCTCTCATTTAGTTTAAAGTCCTGATTTATTACATGAGATTTGACTAAAAGAAAAATTGTGACCACTGCTGCTTTCAGCCTCTGTATGCCAGAGAAAAGCCTCCTACTCCATAAAACAGTCTTGGATTAATAACAGTCAAAAGACAAAAGACATACAAAAACAAACGCCACGTTTTGGCAAATTACTCTTCCAGCCTGATCTGACATTTTAGCAGACCATCGTGTGTCTACTAGCTCAGCACCTTGAAGACCAGGCTGACCAGAGTTTATCTGCAAAACATCACTTATATATCCTTACAAAGAAAAAAAAAGAAAAAAAAAAACTTGCATCCTGGAATGTGACATCTCAACATGCACCGACACATCTACAAACTAAATCTATCAAATCTACCTGGAGGATTTCTAACCGCTCAGCTGCCAGTTGTGCTATTCTCCACCAGCACCAGAGCTTATTGAACAATAAATTAAAAGACGGCAGGAGAACACGGGGCGGTGGGGGGTGTGGAAATGGCGAGGCACAGGCGGCGGAGGCTTCAGGCATAGAGGTATTGGCGTTGATTTTGGCGACGGAGGTGAGGAGGGAAGAAGGACCCTTCGGCATCGCTGCCCAGAGAACTGCTGAGAGACTCTTCACCCGAGCTCATCATATCCTCACAAGAGTCCTCGCTGTAGACACACAGAGGGAGGTATGAGGTCAGTACAGTCATATGTAGAGGCTTTGCCAAGTTGATGCGACAGTGGTAGTAACTTCCTGAGTCACGTTAAGAGTGGTAGCATCTGACATGTGATACTGTTAGTATCTTGCTGAGCTCCCCTGCTTTGCTTGTTTCTGAGGTGAATTTGGACTGTTAATATCTCATCAATTTCACACTGAACGATTAGTAGTGCATGTGGAGTGGTTGTACATTGCACAGGTATGTTTGGAGTAAGAGTCTCTTAATCGGGTGTGTTTTGAAGTGTTTTTGTCTGGTTTGGGTGTGTTTATGTATCAGCATTAGTGTCTGTTTTAATGAGTAAATTGGTTTTATCCTTCTCCTCATCAGCCTCTAAAAATAGAACATTAATCTGATGCATTGGTGTATTTTCACCAAAAAGCTAACTCGTGACATTTTTCAAAGTTATTTTAAATCAATCAATGGGGTTTCTTGGCTGTAGAACCAACTGAAGCCAGTTGGCAGCTGCGCTAAACCGAAAAAAAAAAAAAAAGCATTAAGTGATAGAAACTGATCTCTTCTAAATGTATTTAGTCATTTCTGAGCTTGCTGAGACGCACTGGGATGGAGATGGGCTTAGCAATAAAGGCAAAACAAACCAGTCAGCTGTTTCAAACTTCCGCATATCACTTAAGACTATCAGCTGATCTCATGTTGTCTGACTCAGCTGACTGAACCTCTGAGTGTTAAGGTGTGCCTTTTAAAAGGCGTGTAAAGATGTTTGTTGATCCGGAGCTTTGTGTACTCAGCTCGTGCTTAAATACCCGCCTGCTGGAACCACCTCGGTTCCTCTTTTTGCTTTCAACACACTGACGTAGAAATAAAAAGGAGCTGTCCTTGATACATAAAGGCGGGGGCACTCTGGCTTCATGTGACGTCATGGAAACAGCTGTGTCAGTGGGATGTGACTGGCTGGGAGATATGAGAGGCCCTGACATGCTCAGACAGTTTCAGCACAGGAAAAACTTCAGTGTTGCTCCATAGCTTGTTGCCTCAGAAAAGTGTTAATACAAATAAAATAAAAGAAACGCACTCTCTCCACTGATTTAAACTTCCTTTCATAGATTTTTCTGACTTTATCAGCACCAGAAACAGTAAGTGTCCTCCTTCACTGCTGCTACACTTCCTCTAGATTACCCTACCCTTGCTCTAGATTACCTGACAGAGACCTTTCAGGGCGTTTCTCGGTGCTGCGTCACTGCAAAGGCTGAAATATTTGGCGTATGTGATGACACAAAGGGTGTGTTTGGTTCCTTTTTCTTTTATTTAGCCTCTGTTTTTGTTGTTGTTGATGGTGGTAGGAGTGTTTGGTATTTTATCTGCTGAGGTGTCATGTGATCTAAATCAGACTGAAACTGAAGCCAGTACAGTCAGTCTGATTGGTTTCTATAGCTTGAAACAAGTCACTAAGCTTGGGTATGTTTGGGGTCCTCACCTCTCGCTCTCGTCCCAGCAACCCTCGGGGATGGTGGGCAGCTCGGGGACACTGCGGTAGCTGTGCAGGCTCTGGGCGGTCCGCCGCGACACGATCCACTGCAGCTTCCTGTGGTCGGGTTTGCTGCACTCGGGGGACGCGTAGTCTGACAGGCACTGGGCCACGCATTTGCTCCACAGCACCAGGTCAGCATTGGCAATCTGAAAACAAATAGGGGAGCAGATCAGTTTAACTGTCTGCGCTTCGCACTGACAAGACGACGGTGTGTTTAAAACTATCCAGGTACTTAACACTTAAACAGAAACTTGCTCTCTTCCTGATCAGTAGAGTTTCTTGTAACATGATCAGCTGGTGATTTACAAGTGTGAGAAAGACAAAAGAGCTGAAGATCCTCCTTTTTAATGTGGAGCCGTCACAACACAACACGCCAGGTTACATAACTACAGACATCAACATAAAGAAAATATTCTGGACCAGAGCTGGGCTAAGAATAAAACACTCTCACGATACACGGCTGCTGCTATTCATAACTCGAGTGCTCACTTCTTCTATTTATTTAAAAACTGGAGTCTCATCTTGAAGCGGTGAGCCCGCAGGCTGTAAGGCTGGTTAATAAAGTTGTTCACAATTGCCAAGTAAAAGTCTGCACATATATTAAAAACGCCTCCTGTGTGCGGCTGATCCAGGAAAATGCCCACACTAATTCTCTTTTAATGGAGCCATGAGACATCTGCTAAATTAAACCTCTCATTTCCTCTGAAATCCACCTGCTCTGTGTTGTTGCCTCTTGTGGAAAATCTATTTCTCAGTTTTTTTCCATGATTTGTACACCTTCCCCTCCCCGGATGAGTTGTTGTGTAATGAAGTCATGCACTGTTTGGCAACAGCCTACCTTGAGGTGTCTCTGGATGTGAGAGGCTATTTCCAACATGTCCTCGGACTGAACAGCTTCAATCTCCTGCCTCAGGAGTGCCAACGCAAGGACGGACGGCTGGAAGGAAAAGCAAAGAAAACACAGTTAAACAGGATCAGTGTTGTGTCAAGAATAAAATGCATTTATTTGTCAGTTTTTAGCCAGGACAGACCTGGAATTCTTACCTTTGCTTTGGAGAAGGAGATCCGGCACAGACAGGCTTTGAGCTGAGCCTCCAGCTTCTCCAGGCTGAGCGTCGTCTTCCTTTTAGCACAGACACAAACATGCAATCAGGTTCAGGTCTTTAACAATTCTCAAACACACAACAATCATCAGTTATGTCCATTTCACTTTTTTATTGCTATTATTATTATTAAATTAAAATTAAATTTTAAATGGGTCTTTCCTTTCTTAACTTTGCTGATAAAAAGACTCAAATCCATGATCGAGTTAAGTGCAACATGTTTACCTTGTAAATTACGGTTATTCTGAGAATCGAAAAGGTGGCTCAACATTATCTTGGTCAATCACAAGTGGTCAGCCAATGAGTGTTCAGTTAGCAGGACTCGTCAACTCAAACAAAACACCAATGTCAAATTTGAAGCCAGTTAAATTCAGTGTGACTCTTTAATTAACTTAATTTGCTCTGAACAAAACCTAAACTGGTGTAAACTCTCTGATGTGGCATTTTGACCCAAGCTAAGCTGATTAAAAACAACACAGCGAGGTTACATAAGAGCAAAGTTTTGTTGCCAACAGCAGAAAACAAGTGTTATCAGTGCACTTCAGTCAGACGATGCCTGCTGCCCTACATAACAAGACGCTCTGCCAATTGAAACACTGTCATCCAGACTTTTGAACCCAATCCAGAATCGTCAAGCTTCCAAACATTAACCGTAATGGATCATCTATTTGCAGACACAAATCGGAACACATAACCTCGTGTTCATAGCGGCCTCACCTATCGGTGGAGTGCGATAGCGCGATCTGGTGGTACAGGTGCAGAAAGGTTAAGGCGGTGACGGCTTTGGACTTGAAGTTGAGCTTCTCGGTGACGATCTTCTCCATGCGGGCGAGGTCGGACACGGTGAACCGGCACTGTCCGATGCGGATGAGCTCGTCGGTGGACGTCAGGTTGCACTCCTCCTCCGTCACTTTGGCTGCCATGTGGAGGCAGCTGAGGCTGATGCAGGACAGGTGCTTGGGCTGGATCTGATGGGAGGAGAGACGACAGTTAAGTAAAGAAATGTCTAAAGCTAAAGTGTGCTGTGTCTGCTCCTAGCAGGTGTGAATGTCTCATACCTTCATCATGGCGAGGAATCTGTCCAGCAGGTTAACAGCCAGGACGAACGTCTGCGTGCTGTAACCGAAGAAGCTGGTCAGACTCCACAGATCCTCCACTTTGGCATCTCTGCACTTGGCCGAGATCCGACTGTCACCCTGGAGAATAAAGACACGCTGTTGGTTAATTTCACAGTTATTAAGAAGCCTGTTAGCCATGCTTAGGTCTGCAGGTGCCCACCGGCGCTGTGGATTCAATGGCGCTGAGTCCCGTCACTTTGGGGAGATAATGCACTTCCTGCTCACAATTCACCCTCAGCTCCTTCATCAGCTTGAAGGCGTCCATGTCTCAGCTGGCACTGGCAGGAAGTGATCAGTCTTTTTTAAAAACACAGTACCGACACTGCAAGGAAAGAAAATTCACAAAGTTTAGTTTTTATGCTGTAACCTTAAACATCGTGGGGATTTATATGATCAGTAAGAAAAGGCCGACCTGCAGTCTTTGCTGTGAGCTTGTGCTCCTCGGCAGCCACAAAAATGTCATAGTTCAAATAATTGCAAATTGTAACTGAAACTAAAAGCATTTTTGTAATACAGATACTTAAAAGGATTTCTGCAAACTCTCCGTCACAATGTAGAGCAGAGCAGAAGTTTGGAGTTTCCCCTGAGGTGAGTTTGTTATGACATTTTTCAATGTTATGAAATTCACTTCTAACCAGAATTCCTCTGATTTCTTCTTAAATCTGCTTTTCTCTGTTTGGTTTGTTAAAAAAAAAAAGAGAGATTTTTAATCACACTCTTGCCACTATTGAATGATACAAATCTAGATTATATTTTTAAATCCTGTTTGCACCCTGGCAGCCGCCTGATTTACCTGCTGCCTTATCTGGCAGGTTATTCAAAGTCACCAAACTCACAAACTTCTTTCCACAAGCAAAATCAACAGAGCCTCTGGGCCGTTGTACATTCTACAGCAGCACCGTTCTCATGCAACAATTAGCTCTTTTCTGTACCTGCACCTCACGACTGTCTCAAGATTCCTTTGTTTGCACTGCTAAAAGTCAGCTTTGTTCCATATTTAGCATTTTACTTAACTTTTCATTATATTTTAGAGATTTTTTTTGCCATTTAGAGGGGGTTTATTTACTGCATTCAAACATCTGTATGTTACCCACCCAAAGAGGGTTTGGCCTTTCCTGACATAAAAGTCTCTGTGATCATAAGAAAATATTTTGAACCTTTTTGCTGCATGAATAGACTTGTCGTGAGTATAGCAACAAATTCACTGCCTCAACTATAGAGGGAGGAGAGCTGCTAATGAACACATCCCTTCACCCCAAAGACCACATTTCCACCAAGAAAACCATGTTAAGCTACTAAATTCTATTTAATTTCTATTTGAGGAATTATGTGGCACATTCTGTTATACTTATCATCCTCTATTGATCTGTTGTTTTATCGTGTTGTTTGTTCCGTTTTATCAACTTTTCGGGGAAAAAATAAAATCCTGTTTTGTTGTATTTCACACAGAACAGAAACAAAAAACGCCATTTAGTCTGTTTTATTGTAGACGCATGAGAATAATGTGAATGAAGAGGACACATTTGAGATGAAGTCTTTGGAATAGTGTCAGATAATCTGTATCCAGGTTGAGGATCTAAATTAATCACTCGGTCGTCTCGTTGGTAAACTCCTATACTGTTACAGTGTTGTCACATGACTTCACATTTTCGGGTACATTGTTGCTAAACTGTTACGTGACTGCCGTGCACTCTCTGTCTGGGGGTCAGAGCCCAGGGCCCGGCCCACTTCCCTCAGCTGGGCTTCGGTGTCAGATTTCCGCTGGTCTACGCCTTCTCGATCCCCTGACCGAAAAACAAGTACCCCTTTTTCCTGTTATGGCTGTAAATTAACGACCTAAAACACAGATTAATTTGCCCCACACGTCTAAAAACACTATTTTTATCTTTTGGTTTTGTTTTTGTTAATTTTTGTAGTTGAAGTGGACGGTTAGCCTCGGCTAGCTGATGGTTTAAATCCTCTGTAGTCGGAGCGGGGGGAGGGGCTGCCGTTTAAAAATGATGAAATATCTTAACTATTTTACTCCGGAAACACGATTATGCACACAGATACTTAATAATTAAGAATTAGAGCGGAGAGTTGACTTAACAAACCGATTATATGTCATTGCAGTGGTTTGTAAAAGTGAGTTTAACCGAGCTTAAAAAAGGAAAACGATTCCAGAGGATACCAGCTACAACAGCGAAGAGAAGCGTCTATGCTGTACGTGCAAACTGATGCAAAAATATCAATTTTAAGGAAAAAAACACGTTAAATGCTTTTAATTTAATGTCAGAACTATAAAATTCACCTATGTGCCATTTTAAGCGCTTCTGGACGAGTTCCTGTCGACACTTACTAATGAAAAACCCTCAAAAACAAAAAAACGACACTTTACTCGCTCAAGTGAACGCTCTGAGTAAAATAAATGCAACTGTGACGTATTCTAAAGGTTTACTCTACCTGTTTCCGTGAGTTAGATCCACATATCTGTCCTGCTGTGGCTTATTTTTCTTCTGCTCTTCTTTCGTCTTTCTCTTTTTCTGTCCTTTGTTGATGTTGACTAAGCGCACGCCTACTTCTCGACGTCACCCGGCCACAACCAATCAGACGCATCGCTTTACGAACCGCTGTCCCCTTTTTAGGGGGTTAAAGGTACAAATTGCAGCTCGATTCTGGTGTTTTTGTACCACCGTAACAGCATCTTTCCAATATTCACACCGGAGATCGATAACCCAGCTTCAATCCACAGATACAGCTCGGAGAAACGGAAACACAGCGTTTGGATCGCGAGAGACAAGCCCACCTTGAGTAACATTACCGTGAGCCAATCAGCAAGCCGATGTTTGCTGCGTTCAAATAGTCCGCCCAAAATTTTATATTTTGATTGGATCCTGCCTGCACAGAGACCTGACGCAATCATAGCATTACGTAGTACCTTTTTTAGACAGTTTTTTTTTTATTCATTGTCTTTTAGATGTGAAACAATATGTCTGTAAATGGTTAAACCTCAATTCCACCTTAAATCATAATACATCTTACACATTTCATTACTTACATTAAGACAGTTCATTTTTATTTACAATTGTTTTAACATTGTATGTTGAAATATGTAAATTTTCCAGTATTGCAATAAATATGGCCTTATTTGCATATTCAGACAGGTGAAAAACGAGGAAGCAAAATGTACATTTCATCAGACTATAAAATCATCTTAAACTCTGCGTGCAAGCATAAAATAAAACTTGCATAGGCTAAATGGAAAACCTCCAAATATGCTTTATAGTTTCTCTGATGCCTTTAGTAGCAATCAAACAAACATACCAGTGTTTTTCATATCCTCTAAGATCTTTCACATGTGATAAAGATGTTATATTAAATAAGAATTCAACCCAAAAGTGCTTAAATTCAAAAATATTGTGGCAAGCCCATGAAAGTTTATAAAAACAAGCGGAATGGGAGATTCCACCTGGGTTCATGTAACATCACAATGAACCAGAATCAGAATATCTTGTGATGTATTGAGTAAAGTTCAGGAGTTATTTGGATAGTTATTTTAAGACCCCAGTCAAAGTTAATGGCTATAGAGCTAAAAGTCCAATTTAACATGAAACATGAAAACATCATGTATAGAATCAGATATGATAACACTAGAATAAGGCTTTATAAGCTTTAAGTCTCCCATATGTTTTTAGCTATGGTTTTATTGAATTATAACCTTCACAATGAAACACAGAAGTCCTTCAAGAATAAAAATATTAAATATGAGAGTTCATGATTTTACTTTCATGCAACTTTGGGTGGGGACTGCTGAATCCATTGATATGCAATGGGTACTATATAAGGGTTATCTATGCAGCACTAATTTATATACATTTCCATTAGCTAATGTGTAAATGAACATTTAAATGTCTATTTTAGACCATTATTCAAGAGCTTTTCTTTCCTCTTGCCTGAGAGAAGACAGTTTAAGCAAAGAAAGAAAAAAAATATTTTTAAAAAAACCCTCAGAAGCCAAGAACAAGTAGTTTGTTTGCAGTTTCCTGCTGGAAAGGTGCATTAAAATTTCATTTAACTGTGATAAGATTGTTAGTCAGACCACTAAAGATGTCAGTACTTCTGTCTAGCTGTCTGTGTCACTGATAAAGTGCATTGTCATCTTGTAAGGCAGAAGTCAACCCTTACATCAGCATTTACTTTGGATCTCCTTTTGAGGAACCACCACTTCCCACACGCTGGTAGGAAAACACACCATAAATCCCTGCCATACATCATACTCAGAGTCACAGAAAAGTCCACGATGAACTCCACATTCAGCACACTGATCAGTACATTTTGGTTACGCTGGCCCACAGAAGATTACCAGAGAAAGACCCAGCCTTTTTCTTTTGGTTTTAACCACATAATGGAGTCTTTCCTGGGGCAAATGCTTGTACACTCCCACAGAAACATCCAGAAAGAAGCTTTGTGTTAATTCTGTTCTCTTAAACAGAATCTGTGACAAGCTAAGATTTGACACAACTCTGTTTTTATTCAACTGTCATCCTTTCTAGTCCTTTCAGTCGGGTTTTGGTCCTTTCACAAACGATATTGTAATTGGTGCTGATTCTGGTGGTTGTTCTGCTTTTGTTCTGCTGGACTTGAAAGCTGCTTTGATACTGTAGGAGTCAAAGGTTTGCCTCTTAATTGATTTCAGTGTTACATCTAGAGTTATACAAGGGTCTGTCTTGGAGCCTGTTCTTTTTTCTTTGTACATGCTTTCTCTACCTCCAGTTATTCCTCAACCTCTCGTGTCATTGCCATGGAGATCATTTACAGTTGTATTTAGCTGTGAATCTTACAAATCACTGTTCCATAAGAAAGTGCATTTTTGATATATATATATTTTTAAACTGGATGTCCCACAGTTTCTTACAGGTTATATTGTTTGTCCCTTGACTATTTACAGAGAGGTTAACAGATAAACTGGGCTCTTTAACTTCTTTTGTTACAACACATACTAAAATCTTTTTGTTAAATTTTATTTGATTTTTTTTTTTTTCAATAGAAAAGAGTTATGTTTACTTTCATTACTTTAATGCACTGTACACTAGAGTTAATCAATCATCTGTTGGTAGTCTATTCATAGTGCAAAATGCTGCAGCCAGATTACTGACTGGGACAAAAAAGAGAGATGACACTACTCCAGTGTCAGCAGCCTTGCACTGGCTCCCTGTGCAGTATAAAGTGGTACTGTTTGTGGTTAAATCACCTACATATGTAGAAGCTATGCTGAATCCATCTCACAGGTGATCTTAGACAAGCATCAGATGTGACTGTCTTTAAATCTACGCTGAAGACATACCTTTTATGTGTGTGACTTTCTGTAAAGAGTGTAAACGTGATTTTTTTTTACGTTTTACTTTTAATTAATTTTAATTTCTATTGTAAAAAATATAACAAAATAAATTTGTTATATAAATAAGACGCACTTATTATTTGTATAAGGCATAAAATAAACTGAAGGATGTGATATTCGTCAGAGAAGATGGAACTGAGTAAAGTAAGTTCACTGTAAACTGTTAAACAAACTCCCCCTGAAAGTACATGTATCATTAGTATGACCGTGACCCTCTACTGAAGGTTTGATTGTTTTGCATTCCCGTTCAGCGTGGAGGTGGGTGGAGACTTTGTGTTTCGCTCTTCCCCCCGAGTCCCCTCCTCGGAAGTAGACGTATCAGTCTATATTCCGTTCTTTTATTTTTATATATTTTATATACAACAACCCCATTTTATCCCGAATCACGATGGACGACTAAAGTGAAGCGCGGGTACCCGTTTTCACCCTTTTCTCTCGTCCTTGAACCGAGTGGACCGGATGAAACCCAACTGTGGTCTTCTCCGCTTCGCAGGGGAGGTAAGGCTCCGGGCTCCGGCTACTTACTGGATCTGACTCAGCCATTTAAATGTCCCTGCTGTGTTGTTAACGCAGCCTGGAGAGTCTTGTACGCACCACAGCTCTTTTTGTTTCACAGCAGTGGAGAGCAGTGAGCAACATTTTCAACGATGTTTGTGTTTTTAAACAACAGCGAATATATATGTAATAGCATATTACGTCAGCTAGCGAACAGCTAGCCACGTCAGATTAGCTCAGCTCCAGAAGATAGCCGGATTCGGGGTTATATCATAAGGAAATGGTCGGTAATACACCTGCTCCTGAAGCCTCGGTGCTTCCCGAAGTGAAAGGGACTTCCCAGTTGGATATTGACGGTAGTTTCCCGATAAAAGGAGAAACTGTTTGATTTCAGTTTGTCATAGATTAGACGGTGACTGATGTGATTACGGTTAGCTAGGTTCAAAGCTAACGTTTCAGATCAATAAGGTCACAAAGTTTAAGCATCTCCAGGAGCTTCAGTACCCCCAAATAAACAACCACGGCCCTGAATTTGATCCACAGCCTTACAGGAAATGTAGGGTTAGAAAGTGTATATTTTCGGAGGGTTATAAGCAATATATTTATATAAAAAAATGTTCTCCATTTTTGAGAGATTAAAATGGTAAATATACTGGAAAAATTGTATGTTTTCTGAGGTTAAAAATTTTTCATAGATTAAAGCTGTAAATTTGCAGGAAAAAGTCGGTTATAAAATTAATAAAATGAAAGAAAAAAAAAGATGATGCGTAGTTTGAAATTTTATTAGTAATAGTACAGGTGGAAAACTCAACCTTTTTAAAGATTGAAGTGGTAAAATTACAGATTTCTTTTAACCCAGAGATTAAAGTGAGCCATAATAAAGAGATTGTGTATATTTTCAGAGATTAAAATGATACATTTACAGAAAAAAAAATTACCTTGATAAATTGCAGGAAAAAATTAAAATCTTTAGAAATTACAGTCGCAAAAGCACAGGAAAAATAATACATTTTAGAGATTCCAGTGGTAAATTTACAGTATATTTTCTGAGTCTTCTGATGTCTAATTTTTTAAGAGATTAAAGTGATAAAATTACACGAAAAAAAACTCAAACATTTGAAAAAAGAATTTTTAAATTATATGGATGTAACCACCAATATTATTAAGTCGCCCATGGGCATGTAACAACAGCTGTTTTGAAGTCCATATTTGAAAAGCTTAAAATAACAAGAGAAATGGTGTATTTTGCAACAAATTATTATTTATTTGTTTTTAATTTATTGTTATGACCATTAATAATTAATAATCTGTCTGTAAAACAATAATATAAGTAAAAAATGTCCATGGAAACACCATAGAAAACAAGCTTGAATCTTTGAAGGTGACATCTTTACATCTCTTGTTTTGCCTGACCAACATTTAAAAGATAAATATCAAATTCTGAATCCAGTAAAAAAACGTTGTACATATATAAAAAGGAAGATTTAGGACAGCTGCAGGGATCAAGACACACATTTAGTAAGAAATAAGTGACGTAAGACACAAGTGGAATATAATCATCAGCTCCTCAGGTTTCAATCTATTCAATTTTGAAGGAGCCATAAGTCTAGACGGCGGACTCATGACTGTGATTGGGACCTTCAGTAAATGTCTTTGATGTTTTTAATCCCTCGCTGAAAAATAAAGACGTATGCTTTGGAAAACCACATTTTTGGTCCTTAAGAACGATCTCTTAAAGGTGGTTTTGTGAGTATAAAAGCACTGGTGCAGTCCTTATTGGTGGTGATGTTCTGATATCCTGCCCCTCCGATTGTACAGGTAGCTGTATCCAGTGGGGAGGTAGGCTCAGCCCAGGGAGGACACGATGAAGTTCACCCAACCCTGGGGACGCCAGAGGCTGTCTTTTCTTTTGGAAAAGGCCGCCTCTAGGGAAGCCAAGATGTGGAAGGTCTACGTGCCAAAGAAGCCTTCCTCACAGGTGAGACGCTTCCTCGAGTCACCCTTGCTTATTTAACTGATGTATTCACATAGAAAATTGAGTTTTCCATTTAGGGATCACAAAGTAATTATTATGATTTGACATGGAAACACCGGTGTGGGAACTGCACTACAGGAAATTTATATGTAATAGCATGTTTCCCATTAGAGCTGGTGCTGTTGGTAGTTAAAACAGAATGATGAGGGTTATTGTTGGCTCGTCTATCCGATGGTTTTTAACTTGGGATTCATGAACTATTTTCAGTTTATACATCAGAAAATTCAATAAACTACATTTTTCTCACATAGTTATGAGAGGAATTTGTAGACAGTGAAGCTGAGATAATAAACTTAGGAAATGCTGGAAAAAATGGTTGTTTGCATCATTCCTTGGCTGGGATTCTTGGTTCTTGGCGGCCTTTCCCAGCTTCTCCCGTGCTGTGCAACAAATATATTGTTAGCACCATGCAGCAAGAGAAGACTGTGAGTGAGTGGGGCTCACAGATATAGAGAGTGGAAGAGTATCCACAAATCTGTGTATACTAAGGCAAACGTGTATAGCTACATCTCAGCCATTTAAAAGGAAAAAATGTGTTTTGTTCTTTAAAAGAGAGATTACTTCAAAATAGTGTGAAGCGCAAGCTTTTGGTCCACTGAAATTTTTTTGTACATACACTGACAACATTGTCTTAATCTTCAGTCAGTTTTAATATGAACAACCACCACTGGAAGGAAATATCCAACTGCCTCCAAGAACTGTGGATGTTTGTGACCTGTTCTTTGCCTTTTTATCTCACTAACCCACCTGATTAGCACATTTTCTTTTATTCTGGGACCTCCTGATTCACAATTGCAGTGTGAAATGACACAATTTCCCCACATGCAGCAGGAGCACTGTGAGTAACTGAGGCGTGCAGATAGAGAGGGAGAAGCTTAAGGATGCAGGTAAATGACCAAAAAGAAACTAGTATGTGTATGCATAAATCCATTCATCCTAAAGGAAACAAAGAGGTGAGTGTTTTACAGGCTGCCTAAATGGTTCTTTAGTGAGCTTTACTGCCACAAGGCCTCAGCCCTCACTGGCCGTCTTATGTAATCCTTTTGCACAGGCTTGGGTTTCCATCTACACACTGAAACACAGCCAAGAATTTAAGACGAGGCTACTGAAAGGATCTGGCAACAGTTCAATAAATAGAGGCGCGGGCTAAGGGGTCGGCATTGAAAGGTCTTTAAATATCAGCACTGAAATATTGGACAAATATTACTGGACAGGTTGAATGTGTTAGGCGACTTAAAGTTCACATTTTCAGAGACAACACCGGTCCAACAAAACTGACTTGATTTCTGTTGATTATCTAATGATTGTCATTCTTTTTATTGCTCTCAAATGGTGCCATATCAGCATGTTGATAATTGAGTTGCAGAGAGTAGTCTGCTCCTAGATATTACCATAGACAGACACTGTGTAATCACAAAGCAGCAGGGCAGAAGAAACATGGCTCTGAGTCACTGAACAGTCACTCGGCTCAGCTGGTCTCACCCCGTTTACTGGGAACGTCTCGACATGTCGTTATTTGACGTCACAGAGGTGTCGTTTCATCACACCCTCGGGTGGTCTCGCCCAGTGTACGTGCACGTTCTCACATGATGTCACTTCCTTAATTTATGTCTTAACCAAGAAGGTTTTTAGCAAAGGATATTGCACAGTTCTGTTTATCAGATGGTCAAAAATAAGAAAATGTTTAGATTTCTGTCAAATAAGGTAACACAGATCAATTACCTTTACTTTACATGGTTCTGTGTGTATAGTGTGCCCCCAAAATTGAGATTTTTAAGTCAAGAACAACCCTCCTACCTGGCTTTATAACATAAGCTATTACTAGTTTAGTTCAATTTAGATATATTATGTTTTTTTGTATTTCCTCTCTTCTTTAAGCCCAATTTAAGCCTTGCATTAGTGTCAGGTTAGTCTTATTTAGCTAAATATTAGACATATGTCTCTAGCAACTATTTCAGGTGTGTTCTTAAAAAACACCTCTTATCTAGTTAGTGAAATAGGATTGGTTATTCAAAGAAGCAGCATGAACCTTGTGCTGGTTTGACAAGTTCAGGTGACCTTTTTTCTTTGTCTCAGGTCCTGACCTGGGTCAATAATCCCTGCGTGCTGCTGTGGTGGATTTTGTTTCCTTATTAACATATTTTTCAGTGCAGCGATCGTCCTGTCACGTGTCGCGGTTGTTGTGTTTTCCAGCTGGTGGAGGTTTTTGTTGTTGTTGAAGGTGGTGGTGTTCTCTCAGGTATCACCCCGTTTGGTAAATACAGAAGGTTTTGTCTTTTTTGTCTGCTGAGTGCTGATACCGTTGTCCAAATACACCCAGAGAGCAGTGCAGCGGTAGTCATGATAACACACATAACATCACCTGGATTAGGTGACTCAGGTGTTTTTATGGTCCCATGGTTACGTGCGCTGCAGCAGGCACACGTCATGGCCAAAAGTATTCAGATTAGAGCTGAAGCACCTATTTATTTATATAGCATATTGAAAAACAGTAGTTGAGTTGAGATGATTTAACAGTCCATGTATACGAGAATACAAAGACTAGGGAATATGAGAGAAGCGCAGAACATGATAAACATGAAACATCCTTTTTATCGTTTAGTTTGTGGCAAACAAATAAAAGGATAAAATAGAACTTTTCTACTGAAAGTTTGCAGTTCAGATTCACCTACTGCTGCATCAACAAGGAGTTCAAGCGAGCTAACAGGACCCATCAGAAGCTATCTGGAGATAGCAAGATGTTTTGGGAGCTAAAACCTGGGAGCTAGGGTTAGACAACAGCTAACTGGGGCTATATTTAGAGGAACATCTGGCTGAGTCTTATTTTAAATGCGGAAGAAGGTCAAGAATAAGTGTGTCAACAACTGTCTCTGTATGGAAAAGCTAGAAACAGGTGTTGAAAGGTCAGTTTTTATACTGCAGGGCTTTTAGTTTGGAAGGGTAAAAGAGAGAAAGTCACCTCTAAAGCCCTGTTGCCATGGCAACTTCTACAATTTGGGTTGGGAGGGGTAGATCTCTACTGTCTGCATCAGGCATCCAGAGGGCAAAGTAGATGCAAATGACGAAGTGGGGCTCAAACAAACATTCGTCATGTGAAAAGTGAAAGTTGAATAGAAAGAAATTCTGACTGAGAGCGCCCGCGACTTCCGGTTGACAAAAACCTTCATTTTGACATCTCTGTTGTGTATTATGGAGGAATGGTTAGAGGGTGGAAACACTGTGTTTTTATTTTTTGGTTAAATTTTAAAAAACTGCACAGGTTTAATCCAAAAACTCCAAATCTTAGTGACCTGTTTAAACTTTGAAGGACATTTTTATCATAAAACATGCCCAAGAGTAATGACTACAGGTTAGGCTGGGTTTGTAACTTTTCATGAAGATTTCACATTCATTTAAATGAGGATTTTTGACACAGATTTTTAAACATGGAAAAAATGGGATATATTTGATTTAATATACTATTTATACCCTTCAGCAGGTATATTGGGAGGATCTCTACATAGGAGCTGCTTCAGTCATGCGATCTTCCACTTAGAAGACCACTGAGATTATTCTGACTAGTACTTTAGTATTCAACCAGTAGCTTAAGTAAGATCAACCAGTATCTGAAGATGACGCCTGGTTAAAGACTGTTTAATCTCTGATCCTGCTATGTCAACATGTGCATTGTCGCATGAGCTTCTATCAGGTAATGTCTAGCAAAGTTCAGGGCTGTAGATCATATTTTGAAACATCTCAGATCTGCATAAAGTTCATCTCGAAACCAAAAGTAGACCTGGGTAGTTTTACTGGGTCAGAAACCTGCTTATGTTTGCATATAAAGCTTAACAACGAGGCGTTGCATATGTTACTGGAACACTGAAATTAACATTACTTAAAATAGCAAAAAGTACTACAAATGAGCTTGGCTGAGCTGATAACACAGAGGCCAGTAAACTCCAGCAAATGATGTAACAGATATTTATGATGTTTATCAATGCCTTTAGCCGAGTTTGCAGGTGTGCAGCCCAGTGTTAGAGGTCAAGGAGGCAGTCTGTCTAATCAGGGTGTAAAAACAAGAGGAGTGCTTAAACACTACAGTCACAGCGAGCAAAAGTCACTAAGCAAAAAGTCAATGAAACATCCATATTTTGGATAAGTAAATCCAGACTTGGTGGTGAATTTCTGGGCTAACAATCTTGTGTTGTGTAGCTTTTTGGCATTTGTAATTTTTCGTAAAAAGCATTTTTAGATTGGAGAATTTGACGAGTTTCTTAACTTGACTGGCACGCCCTGCAGGAAGTCACAGGATCCTTGACCATCCCTCTGATAACAATGATAAGGGATGGCTGACCCACGTTACCCTGAAGACACTGCAGAGACTACGTAGCCAGTGAATCGTTAGAATGAGATGAAAGAAGTTAATTTAAGCTGGTGTCTGGGTTACTTCCTTTGCCTCTGAATGAGCTTGTCTTCTGTGTCCAGTCAGTACAAACAGGCTGGAAGTAGGCCAGTTGTTTTTAGTTTGGACAGTGGAGAGCTGAGAGGCCAGATGGTGTCACATTGCAGATTAATTGGCCGGTGCATTCAGCTGTGCTTTGACCTTTGGCCTCTCCTGCAAGTTCAGTGTTGGAAACTGTAAGCCACTTACTTACAGAAGCTCTGTGACGAATCAGAAAAGAAGATCATTTGAATGTTTAAGTCTGAAGTTTTGCTATAGCATTTCATTTAAACACGGAAACATCAAACTAAAAACGAAATGTCTGAAATTCTGGTTCATTCTGAAAATTAATGGCCAGTCCAATACATTCACCAGCAGGTTTAAAGTGGACCTATTGTGCTCTGTTCTTTATTTTCATACACATATATAGATTATAGTTCCAGAAGTGAACATCGGCATTTGTACAAGTGATCCCTGTGAGACAAAACCTCAGGCTTCAGATTGCTCTGAACACTTGGTTTGAGAAAGTTTTTTCTACTCTTGGCTTTCTGTGATGTCTTAGAGGCTCAGAATCCCGACCCACCTTTGTTTTTGTTGATGAGGGTAGCCAGTTAAAACAGTTTGTTTTAGACGGAGGATGAACTAAAGTACTATAGGGGTAAGAGAGACAAAAGTTACTTTGAACTACTCTACTTTAGTAGAGTACAGGAATAAATAATATGTCCCCTTTAGGTTAGTGTCAGTTTTGGCACATAACTGACTATTACATGTGGTTACAGTGTCTGGTAATTTGGAGCTGATGGCAGCTTTGATTAAATATAATTACCACTTTTGTCAAACCACTTTCACACACAAATGAACTTTTGGTTCATGTCTGATGCACACATGCCTGACTGTAATGAGACCTGTTGATGTTTGTGTGTTAACAGGGTTTTTGTAGAAACATGCTGCTGTTGAGGTTTTTAGTGCCGTTTGATGGTTTAAGCACTGTAGATTGTAGCAATCCTAAAAACTTTCACAAGTAAAACTAAATCTTTGTGCGATAGGGGTAAAAAGCTCTGAGCTGTAAACTGAAATTCTATTGTGCTTTGTAATCTGTGTTTTGTCACCAAAGAGGAAAGGTTAAATCAAATGTGTCCAGTTCTCTTTTATGAACCGAAGTAGGTTTTAGTCCATCACAGTGATTAAACTTTCAGGTCTCAAAATGCCTGTTTAGGGGTTAAGACTCTGTTTTAGAGTTTTTAGATGGTCAGGATTTGTGTTAGGGTTTGGGTCTTTAGAGTGATAGTTAAAAGGTTTGGGGATGCATTCATATTAATAATTGTCCACACAAAGAAAGCCAAGGGACAAGCTGGTAACACCGAATATAAAACAAGATTAAACTCAGCAGATGCTCAGCAACACATCCACTGAGTCTCAAGAGGATGAACAGCTGACGAGTGTAGCAAAGAATAAATGAATGGGTGGGAAAAAAAATCTCTGCTCGTTTATGATAGTAGGATTTGGTTGAAAAAAAATATCCATCTTTTGAAACATTATTTCTCTTTTATCTTCATTTAAAGCAGTTTCTCACCTGGTTTTATATGTCAGAACTGCAGTTGTCACATTTTCTACTTGTTTATAATAAGGATGCACTTTGTTTTTCCCAAAGGTCAGTACATTTCTTCGTTACAGCGACAAAAACATAATAGCTTAAATAAAGTCGAGTAGCTCCATAGAATGAAATATGACAACACGGAATTGCAGGAAAGATTAAATTAAACCACGATAGCCGAATATAATACAATAAAGGGGCTGAAAAAGCAGCAAAATAGCCCAGTAAATTCAGTGTACTGCAGAATAATAAAACACTGAGATGGCTTGTTAAAAAAAAGCACAGCAAAGGTCGGATAAGTTTAAAGTGGCTCAGTGGACATATATATTTTACAGTTTATTATTGTGCACATGGGTTTTGCAGTGTGTCATCGTGCTTTAACTTCATAAAACTTCCTTTATTTTGTCTCTTGCTCCAGATTTTGTTGCAAGGTTATTTTCATTCTGCAGTAATTATATCATAAATGCAGCTCAAGATAATTCATGTTGAACCATTCAAACCAACAACTTAAAAATCCAGCGGAGTTTCCAAACAGAAAGCCTGTGCATGGCATATAAATCCATTTTATCTCAGTGTTACAAACTTGTGAGAATGGTGTGTCAGCTGGTGAATTCTTTCAGTTTTCAGATGCTTAACAGAAGGAATTCTTGGAATGTTTTTATAGGCAGATCTGCTGGCAGGTCTGATCCACCTGCCAAGCTGATTTAAGATCCTGTTTGGCCCTTCAGTGGAAGTGTGTCAGTCGCAGAAACCTCCTCAAGATTGTCCTGAAATACCTGAAATCAGATTCATTCCAGTTACTGTCTAACCCCATTTTGCCCTGTCGAGGAAATCTTTGAGAAATAAGGCTTTGCAAGATTTCTTTGTTTGTTTGGGGGGTTTTTTCCCAACTTTGTTCCACAAATAGTTCAGTGTTGGGTATAAAACCTGGGCTTAAACCTCAGTGTTTCTGCAGGACTGTGTTGTAGAAATAGTAATGGAAGATCGCTGCTAATAGTTATTATCAAATACAGCACCTTTAAGTAGCATTCAAAGCATTAAATAAACAAGTTTAAAAAAAATTATAAATAATATGAAAATAACCAATATATAATAAAATAATAATATTAAAATAATATAAATAATATAATAATATATAAATAAAAATTGCACAGTGGCATATTTTGTTGTATATTGTAGGGAATCGTGAATAAGATCGAACCCTTGAGTCAGAAATAATGTTTGTTTGTGTTGTCTGCAGGATACAGACATCTCCCCGGCCCAGCGGGACGAGGCGGTGCGCTGGCTGACGGAGCTCCACGGCAGGCTGCAGCTGTACCCAGAGACGCTGGTGTTAGCTGTCAGCATCCTGGATCGCTTTCTCGCTCCCATCAAGGTACGTAGAGAGCAACAGGTGTGCTGTAAATCCTGCTGTTAGCTTGTGAGGGTTTGTAGAGAGCAGCCTAAACTTCAAATCAGAAAATCTGACTATAGGGAATCTTGTAAGAAGTTAATGTAATAAAACTCATAAAAAGGAGACAGTAAGTGAATGAAAAATGTACGTTTAAGGGAGGGTTTAAGATTTCACAACCATTCACTTCACTTACATGGTTTACTTCACTTCGTGCCTTCACCATGGCAACTTATGCTACAAAGCAGGCTGTGTTTGCCTAACTAACTAATCATTCCTGCAAGATCACTTGATGGTTTTTAGAGCCTGTCTAAGGCTAGGCTTGTCAAAGGTTTGATGGCTAGCTGCCAGTTTAGGGAGCGCACAGACAGTTGACAACTACAAAAGGAAAAAAATTTAACCATCAAACAAAATCATTTCCAGACCACTGATTTAGCATTAATTTGCCTTCAGAGTAAAAGTTGCGTCTTGCTGTTGCCAGGACTCTGCAAGCAGACGGCAGTCTGCAAATGACAAAAGCAATTGCCATGATGTTTTTGGTGCACCTAATAACAGCCCCCAGCAACCACTCATCAGGCGATTGGGGAATACACATTTCTGGCAAACAAACTAAAAGTGTAAAGTCATTTTTAAGGCCTGCGTCGATGGTATTTTCCTGTAGGCATATATCAAATGACAGACATTTCTTTTTCTTCATTGTTGTTTAGTTTTGTTTTTGTTCCAAAGAAATCTTCACTACAATCAAACGTTTGTCAGTCTTTGACCTTTATCAGGATACTGAAACTCAGATATGAGATACAGCAGATAAACATCGGACTCTGCCATCAATGAAGGTCATCTTATTCACAACAGAGTGAATGTGTAGGCCTTGATGTTTGGACTGCCACTGTTATGAAACACATAACATTTATGAAAGTCCTTTTTATTCCTCAGCGGCCTCATGTAGCCCAAAATCATGAATGAGAGTGATAACATCGCTATAATTCCGGTTTCCTCCAGATACTCCAGAATATGAAAATACTAAGAATATCCTATGATCTTAGTGTGACTCAGTTTTCTCTCTATACTTGAAACCATTAGACTAGATTAAATGTATCATGTTAGACATAATGTAGATTATGGAATATAGATTAAGGTCCAATCTTTTTATTGTAAACACAGCATTTATTTGGCTGTTTGCGTACTCTGATGGACTAGAAAACGTATGATTTTATGTGCGGAAGCTAAAATCTCCTGCTCAAGTGTAACACCACATAAAGGAAGCAGACTGTTAAGGGAACAGAGGTCTTCTGACAAGACCTCAGCTTGTTAGGAGGGGCGATGTCAAAACGTTCTTGATTGTTCTTTAAATTTCCTGCCTCACAGCTGATGGTCTGCGTTCATACAGGAAGCGTGAGCTCCAAATATCCTGTCAGCATCCCTCCACACAGGAAGTTTCTCACTGAGGTTTATCAGAAGCTAATCTCTGTTTATTTGTGATAGCAAACACTACCTAACACTGTTTATCTGTGTGTGCTGTGTGGCTCTCATGAGTAGCTTTAGACCTTGGAATCATGGACATTTTGGCCTGTCCTCACTTGCTGATACACTTGGATACTTTGGAGCCGGACGGACTCAGATACAGTAAGCAGAGGGCCATAGATTGAACAAATGGATAGAAACATGGCTTCTGTTAGCCAGAGGAGTATTGGCTGTACTCTTAGCCTGGCTCAGCCCATCTCTGAGAGCTCAGACACCCTTTGGAGGAAGCTCATCTTGCCAGCTTGTATCTGTAGTGTCATTCTGTCTCTACTTACAACTGATGACCACAGGTGAGGGCAGGAGTGTACTTCGACTGGCAAATTAACAGATTTGCTTTCACCACAATCAACTGGTATACTGCTCATATTACTACAGGCACTGCACCTGTCATTTCTCACTTCAGTCCCTTCCAACTGGTGAGCAAAAACTGGAAGTGGAGGGGCGTGTGTGCCCGAATGATCCCAACAACCATGACGTCAAGGGCAGTTTGCCCCTGGTAGGTTCTCTGAGGTTCCCTGAGTGAGGGACCAGATTAAGAGCAATACAGAAAACCCCTCTGATGAAACAGGGGTGGCAGTTCATCTAGGTTGGTAGGTTCCCTGACTCTTCTAGTCCAGAGTTATTCTTGTTATTTTTGGTGGTGGCAGCAGTAGTATGAATTTAAAGATGTGTGAAAACTACGACGGGACTGACCTTCATCATTTGGTGCGAGGCAAACAAAGTAAAGTAAAAAACAAATTCAGGTAACAAAATGATGAATCACAGATTTGTGTGCAAAACATTCATACACATGGTTACGCACACATTCATGAATGAGGCCCTTAAGTCTCTCGGCTGGTTTGGGAACACTCTGATATTCTCCTGGAAGAATCGGAGGTGGTAGCTAAAACTGAACCCAGAGAGACAGAGAGTAGACGGTGAAAAGTTTTCAGGTTGATTAAACGTATAATCCTTAAATTATACATAACTGATTCACTGACTGATCATGTTAACTGTTGTCAGGCCCGTCCAAAGTACCTGCGCTGCATCGCCATTGCCTGCTTCTTCCTGGCTGCCAAGACCTGTGAGGAGGATGAGGTGAACACACACACACACAGACACGAGATTGTAGGCAGTGCATCAGGACAGTTAGAGCTGACTCTGTGTGTGTGTTTGCCAGTGTGTGCCATCACTGAAGGAGCTCGCCGCCTCCAGCGGGTGCGGCTGTTCTCCCTCAGAGATCCTGAGGATGGAGAGGATCATCTTGGACAAACTGAACTGGGACCTGCACACCGCCACAGCGCTGGACTTCCTGCACATTGTACATCTAATCACACACACGCACAAACGCTTACACATTATTCATTTTTAAAGTGATTAAAGTCAGCTAACGACACCTGGTGGCAAAAAGATGTCACTGTGGTTTTCTTTCTGTTTTTACTGTAATGCACTTAAATCCAGTTTTTAGAAGTGTTTTCTCTTGCTGTTGTTGCTTCTAATTCAAACCAGTCTGCAGTTAATTTCAAAGATTCTCTTTTCTTCGTTCAGATCAATGAATTTTTCCTCTCCTTCCTCTGCAGTTCCACGCAATGGTGCTGTCGTGTCGCTCCGGGTTCTTGGACTCCATGTTGGGACTGAACTGCTCTCAGCACCTCGCCCTGCTCACTCAGCGACTCTACCACTGTCTGGCTGACCACACACTCATGCAGGTACACACACACTCAGTATTTCTTTCTTTACAGATTGAAAATGTTATGCCTTCTGCATGGAGCCTTTCATACCAATTTTCATTTACCGTAAATTCCGGACTACAGAGCGCACCTGATTAAAAGCTGCATGCTCTAATTTTAGAAAGAAAATCAATTTTGTACGTGTACAGGCGGCACGGGATTTTAAGCCGCACGTGTTTCACGTTGTAATATGAGACACTTACAAAGAAAGATATTACACGTGAGGATTTTTAACTTTTAATTCAATCCATATGGTAACATAAACATGGTAACATAAACAGAAGTCCTCTTCTTCAGTGTCCGAATTGAACAGCCTCAGGAGCTCGTCACTCACTTCAGTCTCTTCATTGTTGCTCTCACTTGAGCGGTCGTGGTCCTCTTCATCACGCAGCAGTCCA
>VUQG01044167.1:0-24035 GCA_015106755.1 Etia nguti | reverse complement strand
CGTTGTCGAAGCAGAAGGACTGGATGAGGGTGAAGTGGATCTGGAGGGCGATGTCACACTCGAACTCCTCATCCATGGCCAGGACGCAGAAAGACACGCTGTCCGGGTCTCTGTGGGGACATTAAAAAATAAAATCCATGAGATTCTACCCACAACTGAAAAAAAACAGTGTTTAAATAAGTTTACACGTAGTAAACTTTATCTTTCCAGCAGTCTCATACTTACAGGTTCATAACTTTTGCGCACTCGTAGACACCAACGGTGAGGGAGTCGTTGTCTTTGGCGGTCACCAGGACCTCCTCGAGGGCAGTGCCGGCGCACTGAGCACGCTCGGTGGGTTTCTGGATCAGGACCTCCTCAAAAGTCATGATGAGGGCTGTGAGGATATTCCGCAGTGGAAAAACTCGAGAAAGTCTGGAGAGTAAATCCGCAGAGAGAGCAGAGTGGTTTCACAGCCGCAGTCGCCCTCTTTTATACCCTGCAGCTCGTGCGGCACAGTGAAAGCTCTGCGCCCTGATTGGCTAAAGCTGAATGGTGTATTGGTATGATAATGTTGTTGTCACACTCCGGCTCGTGGCAGATTGATGGGGGTCATCGAGCCACTCACGCCCCCCACTCCACGCACACAGCAGCTTGGCCTGCAAGCTAAAAATAGCTTAATTATATTAAAGAAAGCATTTGATTACTCTGCAACACTTTTGTGCAACGCACTCAAAACACAGCATATGATTCAAGTTGCAGTGATGCATCATGCACCTGTCTTTTTACATGCACTCATAATAACTACAAACTGAAGTAAATTGCACATATCGCTACTCGGAAATCTTTGTACAGGTTACTTATGAACACTTTTAGCCCCACAAACTTCTTTGTGAACTTTACTAAAACCTTTTTTGAACTCCAAACATCTAACTTCTAATGCTGTTTCCTTCATTTTTATACTTTTCTGATAGAATCTAAGTAGCAGAATGGAGAAAGTGTGAAGCTCCCCTCCCCCTCTCAGCAGCAGAGAAAGGGCAGGTGGATGATGCCATCTGTGGAGTATAGGCTGGCCATAAAACTGCCCCATTGTAAGCACAGAAGCTCCTCTATTGTCACGGTCTTCTATACAAATGCAAATGAACAGCGCGTGCCAGAACGCAGTGCGTGCTGCACAATCTGCACTGCTGGCCCACGCTAACCACGTGGCCATCAGCTGGCCCCCAAATCCTTTCTTCCTCGGCTTTTATTTATTTACTCTGGGGAGTTCAGGAGCCACGCGAACTGAGTTATGCAGAAATAGCCTTAAAAGTTATTTTACTTGGAATTTGGCCCATAGGTTCACTAAATGCTTTAATTTGTGGTTTAAGTGGTCCCGAAAAACTGTTACGCACGACTCCATTTCACCTGCTCCACACGTTAGGCACTTTCAATGTAATATATTGTCATTATTTGGTAATTTTTAGTATCCAGTTCAAATAACCAGACCTCTGTCTGTTTTTACTGATTATCCACAACTTCTTTTCACTCCGAAACTTTTACGCACGGTCCTATCTCATTCGGTTCACTTCTAGTGCCGTTTCTCTTCTACATCTCGTTCTTATTTGGTGCCATTTCATCTGCATAATTATCCAAAACACATCTTGCATCAGGTCAAACCTGCTGCCATTGCTGCGTAAATTGCGCAGGGGGTTGGAGGTGCAGACACAGGTCGGTGGTGATTGATTCAGCACTATTGTTCTGTGGAAGGCACAGTGGCAGATGGAGAACTGTCGCTATGAGGGGACCCCCTCCCCCAAGCCCCCCTTCTCTTTCTCCTAAACCTAGGTCAACTTCGACCCCAGGGCTTTTTTTGTCTTTTGTCTACAAGTCTCAACATTCGCCAGTCTGTTGTCTGAGTTTTGATTAAATTAGAATACCAAAGATGAGACTTCACAGTCTAAACTTGCAAAATGTAAAAGGCTATCTCCCCAAACATGTAGAGGCAGATAAAAATCACTCTCAGTTTGAGCTGTTAACAGACGAAAATGCTCCAAGTGTTTCGTTTAACAACAAAATGCTTGTCTTTGCATTATTGCTCCAAACAGGGTCATTTATTTGTTTTCACTTCAGTCCTCATCTACGCATCATCTGGCCCAAAGTTTGACTTGGATCTAGCTGATACAAAATCAAACACTGATCTATTTTTAGGAAGGATAAGCTCGTATCACCACGGGCCAGGCGAGTGCAAATCGATACCGACCTATTGTTGTTGAAGCACATCTGCCAGATGGAGGCCTCTCCGGCAGCGCGCGACAGGTGTTGGTGGTCAAAGCTCTTTACTGGTAACCTGCGGCGACTCAACAGAGCCCACCCTCTGCGTTATAAAGGAAAATGTCCAAAGCTGGCAGATATTTCAGAGGTTTGCAGAAATGTGGCTTTTAGTGTTTGCAGAGATGACTTAAGGTTTGTGGATAAAAATAAATATTTGTATATATTTTTGCACTGATAAAATACGTTTTTGAGATGGAGAGCGACACACATTACATAAGAATCATATTTAGCGTAGATCCACACAGTCTGTCTACATTTCTGCGTTTTTTTTGTTTAACACGACTTAAAAAAATAATCGTTGCAGGAGTGGAAAATTTGTCTATCACGCCCAGCAGGTGCTGCGTGACTTCTTTTGTTCACCCTCCCTTTTACTTCCCCCAGGGACAGATGGTATCTCCCGGTTACTATGGAGAGTGATGCAGACTAGAGAGATAAGGCATGCAGCCATCTCCAGATGCCACGCGCCAGTCTTTACGCATGCAAAGCAGCGGCCCGTGCCATTTCTTAATCTACAACAAACAGTTCATGCTGTGAAGCTGGTCACGACGTCTAAAAGTCTGCCTGACAGTCAGTAGAGTTGGAAGGGTGGATAGTTCTGATTATTTTGACATCAAACATTGGTGAATACCCTGCATTGATGCTATTTTAGGGAAAGTTTCTGCTTATTCCTCCAGAAAATTTTCTACGACTTCTTAAAAGGGCACTCTCCAACGGTGTTCTAATAGTGTTTTAGCTGTTTTGACCACAGCATTAGTAAGAACTTCGACATTTCTCGCCTACACATTGTGGATATTTCATACATTTTTATATCTTTGCATTTTTACACCCTGCAGTTTCATTTAGGAATAAAATATTTAGCTTTTAAGAAACTTCAAAAAGTGGTGAAAGCATGAAAATATCTTACAAGTCTTGAGTAGGTTTACTGAAGCATTTGTGTACATACGACTTAATGTGACTAGCTTATTAAATCTAACTTTTATTTATAAAAATATAACGTCATCATTTGAAAACAAACAAGTTCAACATCTAATGCTCTACGTCTTCAGATTTTAAAATTCCATCTTTAGATGGATTTTTAACAGCAGACCAATCAGCCATCCATTCATTTCAACAAAACGTGAAACTAAACCAGCAAGTCTTTCTCTGTGATTTCAGCTCATTTTAATAAGAGCTACAGCAGTTTAAGCCAAAACCAATGTTTTTAAGCTGGCTCAAATCTGATCTGGAGTTAACTTTGACATGAATGAATGCAGACAGTCCGAAGACATGCGTGTTAGGATTACTAGTGCTACTAGCCTTGCAGAAAAGCTTTATACAAAGCCCAAACTAAGTGGATGAATGGAGTAATACATTTTAAATGGCAAATATGGAATGATATGGACGACATAACTAGATCAGAAGGATGTAGACTTCTTACTGATTTCACTGGAGCTTTTTACTGCGATGATCCAGGCAGACATCAATTCGCACAAAACAGCAGCAACAGTTACATGGAGAACCTCAAGAATGCAGGAGTTTTGACCAAAGTTACATCCTGCTAATGCTCTATTACTCTTCGATGTGATCAAAGATCAAAGATCACTCCAAGTCTTATTAAAACTAGCTGATTGCACAAAAAAAGAGCAAGTTTTTAACAGATAGATTTTAAAAGTCTGAAATGAACCTGACAAATACTTTGTTGATGTTCGGTGAGATGCCACAAACACCGGTACATTTAACCACATGCAAATGAATGCAAATGACTGGGTGCATAAAAAAAAAACCCTACAGCACAACATTATGATTTGGAAAGTGTGCAGTTGCAATGAGAAATACTTTAGATTTTAATATCCTTTGGCTTCATCGTTTAAGCATTTCAGTGGCGTTATCAGTCGCTTCTTAATCTTGCAAAACTTTGAGGACTTTCACAATAGCAGTCTGGTCTTGCTGTGTGGTTTCATTATTCTTGTAAGCTGAAATAAGCACTTAAAGGTCAGGCTTTCTACATTTGATCCTTCAAATGAAGCTGCCCCAACTTTCTAAGACTCTTCTATGGGCACGCGTGCCTGAGGGTGGGGTGGGGGCTACTGGCCTCTTGTTACCATTGTGCTGCAGTCAGCCAATGAGAGAGTCAGCACGTGCCGGGTCTGCAGTATAAATGCTGGCAATCTCCTGGAAGTGACACAAACAGCCTTTTCTGGACTTTCTGACTCTACTTCAGCTGAACTGTGAGATACAAACTAACCATGCAGTCTCCTGGAAAATCTCTGAAGGAAGCTCTGCTGTGTGCTCAGAGCGAGGAGCGACTCACTGTTGGAGTCTATGAGAGCGCCAAAATTATGACTGAGTAAGTAAACTTCATGTGACTTTAGCATCTTCTCTTAACATTAGAGTTAATGAACACTGAACAGCAGTGACTAACAGGATGACTTTTGTTTGCCTGCAGAGACCCGGACAGCGTGTCTTTCTGCGTCCTGGCCATGGATGAGGAGTTCGAGTGTGACATCGCCCTCCAGATCCACTTCACCCTCATCCAGTCCTTCTGCTTCGACAACGACATCAGCATCGTCAGAGTGAGCGACATGCAGCGTCTGGTGGAGATTGTTGGGGACAAGGCGGAGCAGTTTGAAGATGCGCACTGCGTCCTCATCACGGTATGTAGAGCTCAGTTAATGAGGAAGCATCACTGTGAACAATTTCAAGGCGGATTTTTTTTGTGCTTTCTGTAAAGAAACATGCGACTAAATCTACTTTCCTCTTCCTGTTTGAACAGAACCCGGCTGACGGGTCTTGGGAGGACCCCGCACTGGAGAAGCTGCACCTGTTCTGTGAGGAGAGCCGGCGTCTGAACGACTGGGTTCCTGAGATCAGCCTCCCCGAGCGCTGATCTGGAAACTGCTCCTCACTTGCTCAGATGCTGCAAAGCTTCGTATCTGGAAATACTCATCCTGATGGACAGGATGACCCTGTTTCTGCTCATCCCTGGATACTCCTGAGGAGGATTCCCGTCCAGGCAGCACGGCGCCGGCCCGAGGGGCCCCCGTGAACCGTCGCCTCTTGTCCCGTCCATGCCAAGATGACTCTCATTCTTTATGTGAATGAGGTCGGGCATGCCACAAGAGCGACGCATCGACCCTCATTCTTTGTGCGGATGAGGTTTGGAGAGGAAGGAGAAGCGAGTTCTGCGTCCTGTGGTTCCACAGAGCAAATGTCGCACGTTGAAGCACGCGCAGCAGGAGAAGAAGCGGTGCTGAGAGAGAGGCCTTCTTAGAAAGGGACTTTTTAAGGCTGTCCTCTTTGCTGGGCAACATGACATCAGTTGCAGTCAGCGGAAATGTTTCCCACTTTCCAGAATTGTCTTAATTCTCTAAAGGTTTCACTTTAGAAATTTAATAATGACAAAATATTCTAAACATATATAAAAAACAACAAAATGTCTATATTCTAAAGGTTTCACTTTAGAAAATGGCTCAATTAAGTTAACATTATGAGAATTTGTTAGATTATCCTATAAATATTTTACTGTGTAGCCTGTACTGAAAACAAATGTTTAAAAAAAATTGACTTAATGTGTTTGATCATTTTGAAGCAATGCTGGAAAGAAACTTGGTGTTAACTTATCAGCTGTTTCAAACATCATTGGAAGCTGTAAGTGGAAAATACTCAATAAAACTTGAGAGATGAATTTTGCGTTGTGTTTTCACTTGCAGTTGCAAAACTCTGTTTTTTGTGCTTGTTCGGGGTGTTTAGAGGGAGGAGGGCTGAAACTAATACAAGCTTTTAAACTCCCTTTGGGTGGAGAGACCGATACAGCATGACATCTGAGGGAGGAGGGGGCAAACCCATTCAGGCCCTCCTCTTCGAGACTTCATCTGCATGTGTATGGCGCAGAGCACAATAGTGGGGCTCACGGCCTGTCAGCTCCAGCGGTCCGAACAGAGCGCCTATTGTCTAGCCCGCAGATGTCTCCCCTGGCCACGCCGCGCCATCTGCCGCTTCCTGCAGGTTGGGGTCGGGCAGGGCAGGGCTGGGAGGAGTCGGAGGGGTTAGTCAGTACAGTGCTGGAGGGGGGCTGAGTGGGGTCTGGCTGGTTTGGGCCGGTTTTGGGGAGGAGAGAGGGTGGGGGTCCTGACTATCATATGGTGTCCTGCCAGCTGCTGTCGGGACTATTATTTACTGGCAGGCACTTGGTGAAACTTCGGTAAACACAGCACAAAGACAGGAGATCAGCTGTGTTTGGGTGCAGCAGCAGAACCACCTGCTCTGCCTTTACAATGAAATCTGCATCAGGCAGCGCTCCTTACTTTATTTAGACTTTCATAAATAGGGTATAAGCGTTCTCTCTCATTTAATGTACAGAGCAGTGCAATAGAGTCCCATTCTCTCTCCTTTTACAGATTTTATATTGCCTGTTGGGATTTGGGAATTTAGAAAAAAAACATTATTTTAGGTGTTTAAATATTCTTAAAAAGTAATAATTAATAAATGAAACCACACATTCCTTCATCGATTGCTACCTTTGTTTAATTTCATTAGGCACTTTGATTTTTATTTAATATTTAGGCTATTCCAAACAGTGCAGAAGGTGTCTGGGGCATTGCTGCGGGTTGACACCTGAGTTGCATTAAGAGGAGTGAAACAAATTTATCATAAGCTAAAAATTGTAAAAGCTACAAGTCACTTAAAAATGTTCCTATTTGTTGCAAGTTGGTATAAAAGAAGTCTGTGCAAAAGCAGTGCTTTATTATGAAAGCACACAGAACTTGGAGGTGTGCCTGAGGCCCTTGTAGGCCCGGAGCCCCTCCCTCTTGGGGTCTCTCACCATCCCTCGGACTACTGGGGGAGAATCGCAGCCCTTCTTCTTCTGGGCCTGGTGCAGCAGGATGCGGTAGACCCCGGTGACGGGGCTCCGGCTCTCTTTCAGCTGATTGTTCTGCAGGTGCTCTGCGGTAAAGCCGAGCTTCTCCAGTGAGTTTCTGACCTCCTCCACTTCCTCCTCCAGGCTGGTGTTCTCCGAGACCATCAGGCTCTGCAGGGTGGTCATTGAGTCGCAAGGGAAAAACGACCAGGGGAACTCCACAGGTAAGAGCCAATCACAGCCCAGCATCTGATCTATAGCGTATCGCTCGCTGGGGACCGGCTTCAAGATGCCCTTTATGAGCCTCTGACAGGGGCCCGGCACCCAGGGGGGGATGGCATAATTGCCTTCAATGACGCAGCGCCGCAGCTTGCCCATGGTTTCGGCACGAAACGGCATGGTGCCGGTCACCATGAAGAAAAGCAGGACTCCCATTGCCCAAACATCTACCGGAGGCCCCAGGTAGGACTCGTCCCTGAAGAGCTCTGGGGCTGCGTAGGGCGGTGAGCCACAGAAGGTGTCCAGGGCATTGTTGCGGTTTGACACCTGCGTGCTGAATCCAAAGTCGGCCACCTTCACGCAGCCGTCGATGGTGAACAGGACGTTCTCTGCTTTCAAGTCCCGGTGGATGATGTTGATGCTGTGCTGCAGAGCAAAACATAAAGAGAATGTTAAAATTTCAAACTGTAAGGTAAATGTGAGATTAGACTTTCACTATTAAAGTCTCATCTGTTAAAAGGCTTTTGGGAATTTAGATGTACAGCTGGATGGCTGTAATGAATTATAATTTTAATGGTGAGCAGTAAAGTGATCACACAACTTTAACATTGTTTTGCAACACAAAAAGAGATCTGAGCAGACCTGCACCTAAGCTGTCCAGGTTACAGCTAAACCCACAATCACCCCTCTGAAGAAATCTAAAGTGAAAATTAAAATATTCACTCCAATCGTTTATATAACTGGATCAGCACAAAGGCTTGTTCATAATCATGTTTTTGCATGTTTTTGATGTATGTCTCCATTCTCCATTCCAAGATTTTATCCAACAAGCCCTTTTTTCATTATTCTAATGCAACCTGACTATAAGAGTTGAGTGTGAGTCAATAAAATAATATCTTATACAATAAGATAAGAACCCTTTTATGAGAAAATATGAGACATATATTGGATCTTATAAGACATACCATACATATAAAATCAGGATTTTCCTGTAGAGAAAAAATGTTGGCACTATCCAAAGAGGGTTTATTCTTTCCCCAAAAGAAAATCACCAAGACTGAAATAAAAATATTAAGCAGGATTTTATTTACCAAAGCATAAAGTGCATCAAGTATTTCATGGCCAAAAATAACAGTAAATTTCCTCATGTAAGGTAACACAGACTTAATGTCACTGTCATGATCCTGGATTTTTGACCCAGAACTTCTGGCTTTGGACTCTTTGTTGTAGTTTTGCAGTTTTGTGCCTTCTTTACAGTTATCCCCTGGATGGTTTCCGGTTCCTTGGCAATGTTAGATGTTCCTTTGTTTGGTTACTTCCTGTTTTATTTTGCTAGTCTCTTGTCTCGTGTGTGTTTAGTTTTGATTCCTCTTTATGTCATTAGTTTGATTCTGTCCAACCTCTCTTTATTTTTCCAGTCGTGTTCTTTATCTCTGATTACCTCGTGTGTGTATTTAAGCCCTGAGTTTGTCATCAGGTCTTTGTTGTGTCGTTCTGGTTTTTCCCCTGTGAATGTCCTGACTTTTAGCCTTTGTTAGTGTGGTCATGTATGTCAACACATCAAGATGTTTTTGGTGTTTTTCCAGTCAGGTTTTTTTATGACAACAATCCGTACATGTCATGAGGGGTTATGTTTTTATTATAATACCTAATATAATAAATGCATAATGATAAACTAAAATGAACCGTGAAGCTGATGAAAACTAACCAAAACAAGCAAACCCACACTAGAAATTTACCAAATAAAAGAAAAGATAAAATTTCAAATAATTTTTAAAAATGGGTAAAATTCTAACAGCTCTGTGTCAGACATGGTGGGATTAGCTGTTAGCTGATCTTTGACCTGCCAGCTTCCCAGTAAAAATTCAGTTTGCGTTCGTGTAGGAACAGGGCAGGTTATAATCTGGTTTATTCACAGCGAGCCAGCATCTGTCATGTGTCCTGCCTCCTGCACGCTCTGCCCAGGCAGCTCCCTCACCTTTAAACCATACAGAAGACTGCCAGCAGACATGACGTGTCTGAAGGAGATGATCTCTTGTGTGTGTCTCACATGTGAGAAGGTGCGACTTCACTGAGCACATAACTAAACTGCATGATGGGAAACACAAACGGCATCTTGCTCTGAAAGTTTTCAACAACACTGACCATATATTTGATGGCAGAGAGAATCTGGGCGAAGGCGATCTTGCTGGCATTGTCTGACAGTTTTCCCTCGTTGCAGATCCTACTGTGGAGGTCTCCTCCTCCTGCGTACTCCAGCACCAGGTGGAGGCGTCTCGGCGTTTCCACGACCTCGTACAAACGGATCACGTTGGGGTGGTGCAGGGCCTCCATGCTGCTGATCTCCCTGGAGAGAAGACGCTGGGCTTCAGCATCCAGCCTCGTCCTATCCAGGATCTTCAGAGCCACTTTGTCTGTGAAAGATTGGACAGAGAGATTGTGCTGTATGCTGAATGTGTTTGTTCTGGGCTGTTTTGCAACACATTCAAAGACAAGCTATCTCAAGCTATGTGAATAACTGGATCTTTTCAAATGTTATTATGTTAGCAAACGTATCACAGGCCAGATTTCTGCCACCTGTCCTGAAACCACTCAACAGCTGCAGCTGTTTTGTTGCTGTGCATTTGTTCTAAGTATTTCAGTCATTTCTCCACTAATCAGCATCTGGTACATTGGAAGTTTTATAGATGAGTTTTAAATTTGGAAATTGTGTTGGATAAAATTGTTTCATGAGCTGTGTATGGTTCTCAGTTTCAGGCCCATCAAACATCAGACGTGTGTAGTCTTTAAAAAAGGGTTTCGAGTGTAGTCAACAAAGGACTGCAAGCAGTTTAAACCTTGCATAGCCACACTCTATTGAACCTCTTCTTTGAGAGGGTTGAATCTGAGACAGAGGCAAAGGAAGCAGAGGTAAAACATAAGTGAAGATTATCTTGAAGATTCAGAATATCCATCTACCTCTCGTCAGAGCATGGAAAGCCAGTTTGACCCTGGAGAAGGTCCCGTAGCCGATCTCCCCGCGGACCTTATAGAATCCAATCCTGCGCCCTATGATCAGCTCCTTGATGGTCTGCTCGTCCTTGCACATATCTCTGGTGAGCTTCTCCAGGGGAGTGAGGTTGTCTGTCTCCTCATCCTCAGGCCCAGCATCAGAGCTGTCCGTCAGGCTGTAGAGACTGTGGTGGAGCCTGGCGCTCGCCACCTGGTACTGGCCTCCAGGCATGTCTGCAGCAGGCTGATGATAATGATGGAGTCATTAACAGTCAGTCTCATGTAAGTTACAGTACAGAGGAGCATACAGAAGTAAACTAGAGGGATGAAGGTGGCGTTTTTTACTTCATTTCCTGATATTCTCTATAAATTTCCCCAAAAGAACCACTATTAAGATTCAACACTTATTTTATTGAAACCAAATCACTCAAGTAAAACATTAATTAAAACTTCAAATTCTACATGTTTTGTTCCTGTTTTAGTAGCTTTGTGAAATGGCTGCAAGAAAACAGTAACACACATAAATAACTACAATGAGAAGTTTTCTTACCAAGTTTTTGCATTAAACCATGGCTGCAGAGTACCTTGCAAGTGATATTAAAAAATTAATTTGTCCCAACAGGACCCTAAAAAATGTCTTCAGAGCAGCGTTGTCATGGTCTCACTCTCTTCTCAGTCCTCTACATCAGACGACTACACACTCATGGCAAAGCACATGCAAGGCAGCGTGGTAGGGGGAGCGTCTCAGCGATTAGTCAAGTGTTCAGTCAGTGTGGGGATCTCTGGACACACCCCTCACCTTTGCTTATCTTCAGCCTCTCTTCATGTCCAAGAAAGGAAAGCTTAAGATGATGTCATGACCTCTAATCCTGCTTTAATCTGAGTCGGCCCCAGTCTTTCATACAGCTAACATCAGTTCAAACAACAAAAAAAGAGGCTATAAAACATAAAACAGATGTGCAGAAAAAAGTTGTTTTTCGAATTTATGTGATCAGAATGCAGAATTCATGTCTAACATAGTACACCTGTGCAACTGACATCCATATGCTATCTAGGTAAAGTTGATCTCTTGGCTTTTGTGAAGATGAAATGTTATGCAACGGCATTAGCAAATGTTCCCATAGAGATTAGCTCTCTGTCCCCTTTAGATGCTGGCAGAACAGCACAGATAACGAGATTAGAAAGGTCAACGCCTCAGCAGGCATGAGCATCTCCATTCAGGTGTGTCATCCCTGTGTGGAGTAGTGGAAGGACATTAATCAGCAGACAGCAGTCAAACACCAAGCAAATGTACAAGATCATAATTATTATACACACTGCTCAAAAAAAATTGTGAAACACTTTGCCCCCCCAAAAAATGGTGCTGGATATTTATACTGATATATACTTTGTAATGTGTTAGGAATAAAAGGATAAATTATCAGCCTGCAGAGGGCTGAATTCAAAAACACCCTGGAAGTCAAAGTGAAAATGATGCAGCAGGCGAGTGGATAAATGAACGTATGAAGTTTTATTTTTACTGTGCAAAAGAAGAGAAACGTGAGAGTAAAGGGTAAACTACAGTAAGGGGTAAGGCTAACATGAACACTAGTAGCAAATAATCATTATACGTCAGCTCCATCCAACCAGCCATAGCTTGATTTCCAGCAGGTAATCGAAGCAGTGCTGAGCAGACAGGCTTGTAGCACTGTAGCCTACCTGTAAGTGTTTCTACGTGTAAACCGCTGGGAAGAGCTCTTTCAGCTCACTTTCACCAACCTTGTTGTTGGCTTTGTGTTAATACTTATTACTTTCTTTTTTAAAGAAGCTGACAGTATGTCACACTGACAACACCCAAAGTATAACTTGCTGTATCATCTATTTTATCCTAAACAGAGCTGCAGTTTATAAAAGGAAAAGACGAAAAGATTTGAAACTGAGCACTGAAGCAGAAAACAGGCATTAAGGTAATTTTCTCACTTATTTTTTGCAAACAGAGGAGCTGTGCCCGATTTTTTTTAATACACATTTATAATACACACTTATACAGTCTATGATACAGACAAAACCTCAGCTGTTGGCAAGACACTCTGTTAGTTGAATACTTTTTGTCAATTAATAATGCTCAGAACAATAAACCATAAAGAAAATTTCTGCTTGGCTGCATCTATATGAACACAAAGAGAACTTGTAAATTACAAGAACCTTGGGAAAAAAAGGGGAATGAGTAGTATTAATGATTTCTTTGAATGAAAACAGATAAACAGATTTACATCCTTGAATCAGACTGCCCTTTCAGCCAATTCATTCACAATCGCACTACTCCATCTACACTTCCTCTCTCCCTCCATCCTTCCCTGCAGGTGTCTAATTGGATTAAATCCTTAGACAGGAATACAACATGTGTTTGTACTTTCTTCACATTGGTCACCTGCAAGAAGAGCGCTGAATTAGCAGTCAAATCTAGTCACACCGAAGAAGCACCAAGTAAATGTTTTGTTAAATATGTATGATTTGGAAATTTCAGAACGCTCTATGGGAATCGTGCACGTCCACTGGCAGGTCAGCAGCTCGTTAGCCTCTAAACAAACTAAATCTTTCTTCTCTTTAGACGGCTGTCCAGGATGCTGCTGGCACGCTGATTCTCTTCCAGCTCTTTGATTCTCTGACGCAGAGCAAAAATCTCTTTGTTCTTTTCCTCCTGGAAAAACTGCAGCTTCTAAGAAAAACATAAAAAGACATACAACACACTTCTGAAACACAAAATCACTGCTGACCTGTAAAACACTCCCTGTAAATACTAGCTTCTATTCTTCAGATTTGTGCCAGGTAAACGAGTTTAGATGAAAAATCTAGTCTGTGATGTGCTTTGCACTGAGCGGCTGCTGAAGCTGATGGATATTTTCATTGCTGCTCATGATTACATGACTTTTGAAATTATTTTCTTATTCAATCGTTTAAAGCTAAAATGTAAGAAAACACATAAATGAAGGGCTTTTTTTTTTCGCTAATTAAATAAATGTTGAAATCATAATAATGAAAATTTTGGTTAGCAATTTTCAACAAAACACACAAAATCCTGTCTGAGACACCAAAAATAAACCAAGCATTAGAGAATTTTTCTGCAAAATAAAATGAGCAAACAAGTACCCCACTTGAAGGAAGGTTTTTGCTAAGTGGCTAAGTACACTCACTGACTAGTTTACTGAGTACAGCTGCTGGTTATTGCACATATCTAACATGCCAAGCACATGGGAGCAACTCAGTGCATTTCAGCAATGTACACATAGTCAAGATGACTTCTTAAGATCAAACTAAGCATCAGAATGAGTCAGAAAGGTAATTTAGGTGAATTTGAATATTGGATGGTTATATCTAGTGTGCATTTTCTGTATTCAACCAAGGTATGCAGAAGTGCATCTCTGAATGCAGATGGAAGACGGCCACACAAGGTGACACCACTGCCATCTAAGAACCGGAAACTGTGGCTACAGTTCACAGGGGCTCCCCAAAATCGAGCAATGGAAGATTGGAAAAATGCCTGGTGTGATGAGTATTGCTCATACCAAACTGGTATGAGCAAGATATACCTACTAAAGGGGACAGTTAGTGTTAACCTGAAGAAGGTGTCTGTGACAATCACTATCAAGATCAACTGTGGTGCAGTTCATTTATAGCAATAAGCCTAAAGTTGCTATTTACCTTCTTGCAGTTTAATTTATGCGTCAGAAATTGATCCAGCTGACACTTTGTGGGCAAAGACATGCCCATGTTGAAAGTTGAGTGGTCAAATAAGACCAGAAAAGCAACATATACAGGCAGTCAGCTTCCCATTTAAGGGGGAAATGTCTGTTAAAGCGTTACTAAGGCTGATAAAGCTGACACAGCATACTGGGAAGTAGCCTTATGACTTAAAACGTGTAGACTAACAAGATCAGATTTCTAGTTAAGACTTAATAGACTTTGCTCTCAGTTGAAGTTTCTATGAGAAGGATGCATCAGTACATCAGTAACAATTACACACATGGTTTGTACTCACATGTGCTTTTGGAATACAGTAAATCACACCAAGACGCTCAGTTACAGACTGACAACAGTTTAAACAAGGGGGTGTAACAGGTTCTATGTGGGCTGCTTACCCTTTTAAAGACACTCTGAGGAAGGCTGGGGCCATGTTGCTGCTGATGCTGCTGCTGTTGGCTCCACTGAGCTGAACTCTGAACTCTGGCTAACTTTGCACCAAACTGCCAAAACACACAGAGCAAAACAATGAGCTTGAATCTGAAACTAGACACTCAAAACCAAAGCAGAGTTCATTCTCATTTCAAAGATTTAGACTCCTTCTCATGTTTCTTTACCAAAACTCCTGCCTGTGTTCTTCAAATCACACAAAATTTAAACCTCATTATTAAACATCATAAATATATTAAAAGCAGTGATGGATATTTATGTAGATCTATGTTAATCAAATTAAGTATGATAGTTACAGTTTCAATTATATCATTTTACCTCCATCTGTAACTTCAGTAGCTCGTTCTGACTCTCCTTTTCCTGATCTTTTAGTCTCTTCTTCATGTCCTCCAGATCCAGATCCTTTTTCTCCAGCAGTTTCTTACATTCGGCATCTTTAGCTTCCACTGAATAAAAGAAACCACAGGCAGATTTCTCTGTTTTTGTCAGTAAAAACTGAGGTAAGGTAAGGAAACTTCAACAGGTCTCTTGTTAGCTGTCTGTGTTGTGCAATGGGACTCAAGGACCATAAATTATATAAATAATGTGTCAGTATTCCCTGAAACATTGCATAACATCACCACTCTCCCTTTTATTCTGAGTGTAGCACCCCCCTCGTGCACTCAATGGAGTGTGCTCTCATTATGCATATAAAAGCTCAAGGCTGTCAAATTGTGAGATAATGTGCTTGATGCTTTGTCTCACTCTGTCTACAACCATAAAAAGCAATCAATCAACAAAGCAAGTGCACGTGTTCACAAAAACAATCAGCAAAACTAAAGATTTCCTTCAAATCAGAGCAAACTGTAAGTAGTTTGATATCTTTAACAGTTTCTGCAGAGCTTCCTGATCAGAGCAGCCAGTATGTAGGCCAAATAAGAGGGAGAAGCAAACCCTCTGCAGACTTTATTAAAGCTGCACTGAAATGTCTAAATGCACATCATAAAAAGATAAACTATGAAAGGATTTTGGAAGCTGACATTGCTTTTTTTTGTCTTGGTGTGTCTGCAGGCAATGTGATTTAGGTATCCCATTTATCAGACAGTGTTTGGAGCTCTTCCATCTACCTGTACTCATACATTTGTTGTAACATGTCAGGTTGCAATGGGTTCATTGGAAATGAACCAGTGTCTCAGTGCACTGAGCACTCTGTGAGGCCTTACACTGATTAAAATACTCCCTGTGGGCGTCCTCCACCTCCCTGCCACACTGCTGTCTTAGATCCTCTAGCGCCCTCTTGTGTCTCCCTTCTTCGTCTCTCATTTCTCTGACCAGCCGCTGAACTTCAGCCTCTCCAACCTGATAACAACATACAAAGGCTGAAATTACTGCTGAGCAAAGTTTTAGCACTTTTAAATCTCAGTTCGAAGGCGTCTGCCATGCTCCGACAGGCTCATTCCCCTCAGGTGTTTTCACTTCTAAAGCTTTCCTCTCAACATATTGAAACTGAGTTTGATCGACAGCTCTGTCACTTGCAGGCATAATTTTGTAGTTAGGTAACATTGACACACTTATCATTATTTTTTATTATTATAATTAATCATTAAAGTTATTAATTTGGGTAAATCCAAGCATAGCTTCACTTGTTTCCTACTTGGCAAGAGAGTGCACTACGAAGCATGTGTGACCTAGCCGGGCTTTCTTTACCTTCAACAACAGCGTCGATAAGCGCTGTTGTTGAAGGCAAAGAAAGCCTGTGGCTCCGAAGAGATGTGAAGAATATTTTAAAAGTTGTTGCAGCAAAATGAAACACTGGTGATCCAAATAATGCAGAAAGAAAACTGCTAATCTTGTACAATTTGATTATTATTATTATTATATTTTACCCCTCTGTGCACTCTCAGTGACAGCTTCACCTTACAGCTGTTAAACTTTAATCTTGATATTTTTAACATGATAGGCTACTCATTAAGAAGTATTAAAGTCCTTTCTTTAATGAATATTCTCTGTGACAAAATAGACTGATCAGTTCTCTAATCTGTCTGCTATTAGCTACAACAGCACAATGCTTGACAGCAAACCTGAAGCACTATGTTGCACTAAACGGGAAATGTCTTCACACTATTTGGCTCTAAGAAAAGTAATTATTAAAACATTTGTACAAAAGCAACATTTAAATCTGAAACAAACCCAAAGCCAGTGTGAAAACACATTTATGCATTTTCTGCATCACCTGCCGAACACTCTGTTGCAAATTTCTGGAACCCTGCTGGATACAGTTTGCACTGCTGTTCGCGACAAGAAAAGAGAAATTGCTTTATGACTTTTAGATAACATTGTGCAATCCTAACAGATACAACACCACCGCAAACTTCTGCTTAGCCAAACACAACAGATTGTCAGCCAAACATGTTAACATCATATTGTAACATCTATACTGGATATAATCCAGGAAAAAGCAGCTTTCCTGCCTCAAGGTGTCTTGCATAGAGGTAGCATCACCTACATCCAACAGCAAGACCGAACAAGACAGCCACGTTACATGATCAAAAAGCCAGAGGAGAAAGTAAAATATGCAGGTATAATTCTGTGTTTCTCACTTGACCAAGTCTAGGAAAAGCTTTGCATCATTTCTTTGATAGATGTTCATCAGTTTAAGTTCCTTCACTCATTAAAGCATCATAAACAGCTGAACAGGCGCTCAGAAGACACGAGCAGACGTCACTGATGTCAGTTTTCGTGTTTCTAGCACCACGAAATTTATATATTGTGAAACTATTGAGCCTAGGCTGCATCTGAAACACATGAGCAGCACCACATAAACAAGATAAAGAAAGATTCGACCCAACAAGACATGATCTGCTCTTGTTAAAATTGTATTTTCAAAACTTTGAAAAGAAAAATCAAACACAGACAGCATATTAGTGGTAAGACAATCTGTGGGAAACAAAGTGTCAATTTACAGTGGTCTTTAAACCAAACTCTGAACATAATCTGAAAACCTACTCTGGATGTTCAGCATATGTTATCATGGAGATTTAGCTAGGTAGAAACACAACCACCTTCCAGCTTTAGGCTCTATGTACCTCATAAACCCATTAGTTTTGCTTAGTAGTTTAACAGTTCAGGTCTAAGGAACCAGAGTGAATACAGGAAACACTCGTTGCTTGCTCCTGCTTCTGTTCTTACCTCTGTTGTTCTCTCATTCTGCTGTTTCAGATCTGCTATATCCTTCTTGAGTCTCTCATTCTCCACTGAAACGTGAAAAAGATGATATGGAGTGTTTTTCAGCTTAGTATCCCCCTATCAAAAATATATTCAAAGGTTTTACATATCAGGACATAATAAAAATTATTTAGTCCTTATTTAGTCCACATCCCAGCAAATTCCCCCACAAATCAGACTGTGCAATGCTCAGAGAATTGCAAACAACGCAGACTCTACAAGCCTTATTTTCACACGTCAAATGTTTGTGACAGTACAATCAGAAAAAGACTGAACGAGTATGGCTTGTTTGGAAGGGTTGCCAAGAAAAAGATTTGCGAAGTTGGACCGAAACAAACCACAAGATTTCTGGAACAATCTTTTTGGACAGACAAGACCAAAGTGAAGATGTCTGGCCCTGATGCACAGTGTCACATTTGGAAAGAACTAAACACAGCATCTCAATACAAACACCTCATACCCACTTTAAGTACAGTGGTGGAGGGTTGATGATTTGGGCTTCCTTTCCAGCTACAGGACCATCAAATGTGCAGCCATCTCTGAGACAGCTAAAGTTTATCCAAAAGTGAATATTGAAATAAGGTATATAAGATCCTAAAAGAAAACAATTACTTCAAGGTCTTGGTGCTAAAAGTCGTTCTAAAAACTGCACAGGGTGCACTTAGTCTTTAACACAATGCTTCTGCATTCTGGTTTAGTTCTTTTAAAATAAACAGCAACACAATGTAATATGTCACATGTATATACCTCATTTTAAGACCTCGCAAGAACTACTATATTATTATGTCCTGATATGTAAAACCTTAGAGCTGACATAGGGTACTTTCTTTTGCTGTATATATGTATATGTATGTTTGATATGTTATTAGAGATACCTCTGAGGTTGCACTGCTCCTGCAGAGTCTGCTGCAGTTTGTTCACTGTGACAAGAAGGCTATCTTTTTCTGAAAGAGGTTCAGAAAAAAAGTATACTTTCATGCCCCAAATACATATATAAAACAGAAATTAATTTAATAATTTATAATGTTTTTCTTCTGTAAGTTGAATCGATACCAAATCCAGCTACAATGCTGGATGCTGATATGAAATGTGGATAAAATGTCAAATAATGAGATCAGCAAGTTATAACATCTCACTTCACAAAGAGGATGAACCGAGGGCCTTCACCAAGGCCTGTATAAGCTGGATAACGATTATTTTTAAGTATGAATCATACAAAACTACTCCAGTAGGGCCCAGTGAATGCAAAACCACCAGCAGAGGGAGATGTTATTAAACTGAATGATAGGTTTTGAGTTTTAACACTCACCCTCAATTAGGCTCTTCTCCTTGGTCTGGTAAAACTTCACCAGTCTATTAGCATCCTCCAACATGATCTCCAACATGCTGTTTCTGCCATTAACTTCAGTAATGTTCTGTTTAATAAAAGTAAAGGCCAGAGAAAATACTTTATTCCATAAAGACACAAGTGCACATATATAATAATGCATAAACAGTCTAAAGTTTATTATAAAGTAAAATCCACATTTATTACATATGTATGAAGTACGTTCATTAGGATTAAGTTTATTTACAGTCTAAACCGCCTTTTACTCACTAGGTTTCCTTCTTCAACACAAGAAATAAGATGAAAAAAAAAAAAGCTGACATTAATAAAAACATTTTAAAGCCTTTCTGTAAAGGTCCATAGATAATTCTCTTAGTCTAACAAAGAGGCAAAAAATAAGAATTGACGGGGTAAATAGCAGATGAAGCTAGCCTATTAGCAAGTTAGCTGGCTAATAGGGCAACGTAAATTACTTTACCTGTTCTAGTTGACAAAACTCCTCCAGAAATTTCTCAAGATTAACACAGTTTAACTTTGTCATATTTCAAGCCTGAGAGAGCAAGTCAGTATAGTATTTTCTTTATTATTTTCCTCTTAAGTGATATTAAGGTGATGCTAATAAAGATACCAGCTTATTATTTGGACATACAGCTAGCTTACCAGCAGTGAAGGAATAGGTTTGGGACACCGCTTATGTTTCCCTGTACAGTTTTATGATGAGTTAATATTTAGTAAATAACAAACAAACTGCAGTTTATATAAATTTCAGTAAATTATATACCTTTTAAGAGAAAAAAACTAAATATGGTGACCATGTTATATTTTATTAATAAAAAAATAAATTATGACTTATCCCCAAGTAAGAATTTTGTTGATATTTTAGAATTTTGACTTACTCAGAAGTAACCCAAAAATCAAGATACTACAGAGCGCACCTGATTAAAAGCCGCATGCTCTAATTTTAGAAAGAAAATCAATTTTGTACGTGTACAGGCGGCACGGGATTTTAAGCCGCATGTGTTTCACTTTGTAATATGAGACACTTACAAAGAAAGATATTACACGTGAGGATTTTTAACTTTTAATTCAATCCATATGGTAACATAAACATGGTAACATAAACATTATGGTAAACGTTATGCTAACATAAACAAATACATATTAGGAATGCATTTTTTTTTCGAACAGCGCCTGTAACACGGCTACCTTTAAGTATAGGTAGGTGTCAGTAACACACAAATTATGTTGCTTATGCTTTTTTACTGAACAGTGATAATATCTCTTAACAACCAAAATATATACCGTATATATACTGCAGCCTACCAGGAAAAGTCATTAATCGCCTTGTTCATCTTCCTCCTGCACACTAACCCCTAACCCTCACTTCAGTCTCTTCATTGTTGCTCTCACTTGAGCGGTCGTGGTCCTCTTCATCAGGCAGCAGTCCAGCCTTTCGGCATGAAAAAAACATGCATTAGCGGCACCTTAGTATAGGCCGCAGTGTTCACAGTGTGGGAAAAAAGTAGCGGCTTATAGCCCGAAAAATACGGTACTTAGTAGGTTGTGAGTTTTTACATAAAGAACACAGAAAAACAAAATATATTTTAGTTTAATAATAAGACAAATAAAGCCAAAATCAGATTTTTTATTTCATTTATTTGACAGCAATTTTGGACTGTTGCCATAACCATACAAATTAACACTGTTCATATACCTTCAGCTTTTACTTTGTATAAAATACATGTAAGCCAACCAGAAATTGAAAAAACAAACAAACAAACAAACAAATCAATACACTATAAACACAAATATCGACTGAGCAAAATAATTTCAGTTCATATCGTTTTAGCTTTAGCTCTTAAAACTTTTCAGTTTTTAAGAACACAATATGTGATAATATTAAAATTAAACTAACATCTTACATTGAGCTCCTGTTTATCCTGTCACACATAAATCATGCTTTATTATTCTTTTTTAGGAATCAATATATTAACATAGACTGAGCATTTTGAAAAGCAAAGATTTACTGAATGCAGTTATATTTGCATTGAGGCAAAGTTGATCTAACAGATAAAAAAATGTAATTCAAAAAAAGGAAAAACAAGGTTATTTATTTGTTTCTTTTCAAACATCATCTTTTCATATATACAAAATGCACAAGGATGCAGTGTCTTTAATATTAATACTGATTAAAATGTGAATCTGTATCATGAAAGGTGTTCCTCGTTGTAAAAATATTGCAGGGAATTGTACACCTGCAGTCCATTTTTGTCCTTGTTTAGCTTACAGCACCAAATGACAAAACATTAGCAAAGATTTAAACAAATAGGACCACCAGGGCTGAAAGGAAATTCAATTTTTTGACTAAATCCTATAAATGCAAATAAAATAAATAAATGTATACTGGATGGTGCACTTCACAAGCAATCAATATTTACTTTTGATTTTATTCAGGGGATATTCTGACCCCTAGTGGTCAAAAACTGGTTAATACGGCTTTAACAAAGGTCGTTAGCTAAGTTGTTGCAGACCTGGTTTTCGACTGCAGCAGTTTTCAGCTCGAGCTTTCCCTTTTAATGCTTCCCTTTTCCACAATCAGAGTAAAACACATTTTTTGTCCAGTTCCTTCTTTACAAAACTCTGCCAAAGTATGCAGTGGAGCGTCTCAACAGTCAACCTCCAGATTTTTAATTTGCACACTTCGACACTGAATTACGGTGTGATACTTCCCAGAAGGTCAGCGGTCAGGTAGCCGTCTGGTGTCGGCATGTTCTTTGGGATTATCAGATGTGGGGCTGGTGCTGAATTTGGTGACAGTAAGAGAATGTTCTGTCTGTCAACACCTTCGACCACAGTGTAGACAGGAGCAGGGATTGGTGGGGGTGTGGTGGTGTTTGATTCGTGGTGAGGTGACGGAAATGTTTTACAGGGTTCAGTCAGGTCCCCTGTGGATAATTCTGGGCTTGTTTTTCCTGCATTGAGTTCAAAAGTGTAGTCTCTGTGATCTGCATTCACCACGAGCAGCTGAAACTCTTTTTTCTCTTTCTCTACCACAATTTCGTCCTCCTTCTCTTTACTAGGGATTTTCTCCCCCTCGGTCTGTTCCTCAGGTAAGAGCAACACCTTGCCCGATGACCTCACCTCACTCACCTGGGTGTACAGAGTGTCTCTGCCTGTGACGAATAAAGGAAGCTCCCCAGAGTTGCAGCTTTGGATGGGGGAGCTTGGCTCAGATGTTGCTGCACACGATGTCTCCTGACTGAGGGCAAGATATGGGACCAGAGGAAGGAAGGGTGATGGTTCTGGGTCGCAGGGGAGATCTGGATCGCAGCAACTAGCGCGACCTGAATCATCGTCTCTGAAGCCAATTGATAGTGGGGAGCAGTTGGAAGACAGGTGGTGGTTCATGAGACAGTCAGTGTCCAGGTCTGTCACTCTGTCACTTTGCTCTTCAATGTCCAGTTCGATGAATTCCACCCACGGGTCGGAGTTGTAGAGCTCTGGCCTCAAATCAGGAGGACCACCCAGGATTGATGTCAACTCCCTAAGCTTCCCACTCTGTGAGAAAGAAAATATACCAATGCACTTAGAGGCCATCTTTGCAATTTAAGTCTTGTTTTTAACCTGTAGAGTCATTTCAGCAATATATTGTTGTACATAGGTTCTTTGCTGAGATCTGGAATTTATATCCCAAAAATATCTCTAAAAAGATCAGTCAGATTATGTAAAACTCAAATTTACCCAAATGAATTATAAGAGAAAACTATGATGAACCATGTATACTAAACTATATAAAATGCTGAGCCCTCTTTCCTAATTATTACCAATATATTGGTATATATATCTATATTGGTACTATATATTATTACCTAACAACTTTAACAACCTCCGTCCGATTTCTAATCTACCTTTTCATCTCTAAAATACTCGAAAAAGTAGTTGCAGCGCAACTTCTTTCACACCTGGTTAATAATAACATCTACGAGAGATTTCAACCTGGTTTTCGCTCATGTCACAGTACAGAAACTGCTTTACTTAAAGTCACTAATGATCTTTTAGTCGGAGCTCACTTTGGTCTTCTCAACATTCTCATCCTTTTGGATCTGAGCTCAGCCTTCGACACCATCTCTCACTCCGTCCTTCTAAGCACACTTTCCTATCTTGGTATCGCCGACACACCCCTAGCCTGGTTCAAATCATATCTCCTTGACCGCTCCCAGTTTATTCAACTCAAATCATTCCGCTCTCATCTATTCCCGGTCACTTCTGGTGTACCCCAAGGTTCAGTCTTAGACCCTCTTCTCTTCATAATTTACATCCTCCCTCTTGGTACCATTTTCCGTAAATTTGATCTTCCCTTTCACTGTTTTGCAGATGACACCCAGTTATATCTCTCCTGCAGGCCTGATTCCTCTCTCCTACCTTCTTCTCTTACAGAATGCTTATCCAAATTAAAATCCTCGTTCAGCTCTAATTTCCTCAAGCTTAAAGAGGATAAAACTGAAATCCTCCTTATTGGCACTAAATCCAACCTACTGAAGGCTAATCATTTCTCACTCACTATTGATAACTCCACAGTTTTCCCCTCACCTCAGGTTAAGAGCCTTGGTGTCATCCTAGACAGTTCACTATCCTATATATCTCACATCAATAATCTCACCTGTTCTGCCTATTTCCATCTACGCAACATTAACAGATTACGTCCTTCTCTTTCCACCCAGTCTATGTCCATTCTTGTCCATAGTCTCGTTACCTCCCGCATTGACTATTGTAATTCTCTCTTGCATGGTCTCCCCCAAAAATCCCGCCATAAGCTTCAACTGGTTCAAAACTCTGCTGCCCGCATTATTACCAGAACCCCCTCCTACCAGCACATCACCCCCTTCACTGGCTCCCTGTGAAATTCTGGATAGCGTACAAACTTCTTCTGCTCACCTTCAAGGCCCTTCATAACCTCCCTCCTCCTTACCTTTCTGACCTGTTAAGCACTACCTC